>CAUYQV010185331.1:0-52446 GCA_963574575.1 Galagoides demidoff
GGGCACCTGTAGTCCCAGCTACTTGGGAGGCTGAGACATGAGAATCACTTAAGCCTAGAGTTGGAGGTTGTGGAGAGCTGTGATGCCATAGCACTTTTCCCAGGATGACAGCTTGAGGCTCTGTCTCAAAACAAAGCAAAATATATATCACCACTGATGGCCAAATGTGGGGTAACACTCACTGAAAAAGAAGTATTTCATGGGCTTGGGGTTTTCTAGGGCAAGGGCAGCCTGGCTGCCTTGATTGCCTTGATGTCCGTGTACTCTTCTCGTGACTAGCAAAGGCCACTTTGCAGAGAACGATAAGGGATTGTGGACACAGCCTCTTCCTCCCCCTCATTTCCAGTTTGTAAGACGCCAGATGCTGGCTGGACCCTCCCGGGAGCATTCTCTTGCTTCGTTGTCCCCTCCCAGAAGGTGCGACTCTCTCGTTCACCTGTCCAGCTCATTCCTCCCTCCCTCTCCTCCTTTCCTCCCCTCAGGGAGGCAGAATGGTGTCCTGCAGTTTGGAAATAGCACCCTTCTGCTGTGTTTTTGAAATACTTGCTCCACTTTCCCTGGCCAGACGTCCAGTTCAACGGGTGTTCTGGATGCTGACTCGGTGGTTTCTAGTCTCTCATCTCAATGAGGAGTTCATTTCTGGTTCTCCTACCTGCATAAAAGGTCCCTGGGATTTGACGCGGACTTGGGTGCAGATACAGCTCTGGTATGTATAGGCTCAGTAACAGAGACGAGCGGGTTGCGCAGCCTGTCTCTGCCCTCATGTCCTCAACTGCACAACTGACAGCAAGGCTCCTGCCTCCCAGAGCATTCCTGAGGACGAATGAGAAAATGGAAGCCAAGCTGCCTTTTAAGTTGTTAAGCTCTGTTCTGATGAAAAGGGGGCATTATTTCTAAATACGGGATGTTTAATAATCTTATCTAAACCCTCCATCCTTCAGAATACAATGGAGAAAGCATTGGCCATATTCATTTCATCGCACTGTTCATAAAATGGTTCATTTTCCCAAGGTTTCATTTGTTTTCTTTCTCTTTCCTTCTGTCTCTCCGCTGCACATAATTTCATTGTCTGCCATATATAAATGCGTTATGTAATCCTCTCGATGTGCCATCAATTGTTTCTGGTTTTCTATAATATTACTTAAGTCTATAATACTCTTTATTAAATCCCTGAGGAATGTTACTGAATAGTGGTTGAAGGACCTTCCCTTCCACTATAAATAAAACGTAGCACTTAAATATTTGAAATGACATAAAGCACTAGAGCAAATCCGAACATGGAATTTTCCCACCGGCTTTATAAAATCCAGGAAACCAATTGAGATATTTTCTTATTAACGCCTTTGTCTATCCAGGATATCTGTACGGTCTTTTGCATAGTGGTAACAGCGTTAACAAATTATATAAAGTCAGCTAATGTTTACTGAGGTGCATTTCCATCCTAGGCAACGTTACAAACTCTACTTGCATTAAATCCCTTATCTTCACAATAACCTGACAAAGGAGGTTCTGCGTTCTTCATCCCCATCTTACGGACGAGGACACTGAAATTAAGAAAGCTTGACTGTCCTGCTGACAGATACACGAGTGACCCAGCTGCAAAGCACACCCCCTCCCACTACTCCGTAAGCTTCCTCCTTAGCCTGGACCATAGCACATACATGGGATGCCTGTGAGCCTGGAATTCTATGTCCTGAACTGGTTTCTGATACTACCATTAAGCTAATTGCTGTTTCTCTCTGCAACTAGATTCCCTTATGGGCCAAGTTGGGAGAGTTGGAAGACATCATTCATTTTTAATGTATTTCTCGAAGCTCAGGCATCTGCGTGGGTGGTCCAGGAGAGTGGAGGGACAAACAAGGGAGGGCTGAGCCGGTAGGGCTCTGGAACCCCTCTTTTCCATCAGTGAGTGCACTTCTGTTAATGTCTGGGATGGATGGGTGGATGGGAGGGGAAGAAAGAGAAAAAGAACAGAAGGGCCGGGGGCAGGGAGATAAAGTACAGTCACAATCGAGATCACACAATACACTGTTAACCCATCTGAAATAGCATCATGCCGGGTTCTTTCCCATCTATGCCATTAAATGTTGCATGAACATTTGATTTCTAAGGAATATATAGTATTCAAACGTGTGCTTAGATTACCTGCCACTTAGCTGTTTCCCTGTGGTGGCATGCACATGGCTTTGGATTCTTCTTCATTTAGTTAACAACGATCACTAGTCAGGGATTAACATAAGTAAATATAGCATGGATGTTCTCATACATAGTTTTTTGATATGTCAACAGATATTTGCTTCCATACAAAAGTGGAAATTGATATTTGGGGGCTCATTTTTAAAGGGGTGGCTTTCATCAGTGAAACAGAGCATGTTCTGGAAAGTCTGCTGAAGTTAGATGATAGGTCCGAATGAAATCTGTACACATGTTGCGATTATCTGACACAAGAACGTAATTAGTGTTCTGGACACACTATCTCCCAAGATTGCAGTTATAAAATTAATAGGCTTTGTTTTGATTGCATATTCCACAAGTATCAAAAAATCTACTCTGTGAGTTGCAGTCTCTGAGGAATCATCTTGAGGCTATAGCTTTACATGTTGCCTAGTTTAGAGATGGATGAGGCCTTAGAGGGTGTCTATGCCAACGAGTTCACAAAGACCTAAGAGGTGGCCCCAGGAATTGCTGTAAGACTTGGTCTTGCTGACTCCCCTTACATATAATCCAGAAGGAAAAAACCACGAGTGTGCCATCATATAAGCAGAGCAGAGCTGAGATTACACACTACCTAAATTTCATGCATATAAGTGAGATGCGCATCCTCTCTGGTTGAAAAGAAACAAAGAGAAACCAAAATGTAATTCCTTGTCCACACGTGGAAAACAGACAGATCAGCTTTGTAGATTCAAAGGGACCGGGCAAGGTGGCGATTTTGAAATGCCCCGTGGAGGCACAGTGGCAAGTATGAAGTGAAGCTTCAGAGTGATGCTGCATCTGGGGACCGAGCTATTTCTGGCTGCAGTCTTTGTGTCATGAAATGGTGACCCTTTCCCCCACGCCATCAGCGTGCCTTTCCTCCCTGGAGACTCTGTGTTTGCGTGATGGTCAGTCTGTTTGGAGGTAGCTAGCTTTGTTTGTGTCTTAGGACTGAAGATATTTACAAAAGACAAGACTAGACCCCGAAGAGCTTAGGTGTTTGTAAGGGCTAAGAGAGGCTCGGCAGATAGAAAATTCCATTTATTTTCCTTTCTTTCTCTATATTTTTTCCTTTTTTTCTCTTTCTCTGATAGTGAGCAAAGGGTAGGGAAATCTAAGTAGGAGGTTTCTATCCTTGACTGATTCCTTTTTTAATTTTTTATTTTTCTGCTTCCTAAGGGATCACTGTATTCACTTTATGCCCCTGGAAAAGACCAGAATATCCTAACTCCTCCAAATTCCTAGGAAGGTTACCTCTTCCAACCTCAGTGCATCATTATTCTGCACTGAGTTATGTAATGATTGGATCGTGTTGAGGAGTAATTCACCTTTGTTCCCACCTACGTTAAGACTGATTACAAATCCTCATAAAATACTCATTATGCTCCCAAAAATGTTCTTAAGAATAGTCTGTTAGAGGGGACGTAATGCTGCCACTCGGAAGTGTGGGCTTCTGTCTAATTATGTGTAAATTATCTGAGTGGAATCTCAAATGTTTAGTGATAAACAGTTTTATGCTTCCCGGCAAAGTATCTAGCTTGTGAGGCAATATAATCAAAAGCAGCTTGTGTGCAGTGAATTGTAGATTGTATAACTCTGCATCCTTTTCAAGTTATTCTCATTGAAAGAAATAGGAATATGTCTGCAGCCCTTTAAGAAAAGCCAAAGCTGTTATTCTGCGTTTTTTTAAAAAAGAAAGAAAAAATAATTGATCCTTTGACTATACTGCTGTTCTGTTCTCAGAAGAAACATTAAAAAGTTGGATTTCTTAAGAAATGCAATTAACTGACTTTTATTTAATGATTTTTTTTTCTAAAGTTATTCATCCTGGAGGGGATGAGGATGGATTATTAAAGAGCAAAATATCAGGATATTCAATTACAGCACATCTTTGGTTCTAGAGAAAACCCAGTGTGGTTTACATACAGAGGTCCCATCCTTCAGATAAACCTTTCCTGAATACCTGCCCCGTATCTCACCCCATGTTAAACCTTCTCTGAGCTGCTAAAAAAATGCTGCAGTTGGGCTAGCATTTAGTTAGGATGAGGACTCGGCGGTCAGGGTAGCTAGTGGTTACTGTGGCTAACTTAATGGGGGTAATAGTGAAAAATACAAGTATTTGAGTCTGGAAGGTCGCTCCTTAAAAGCCCATGAAGCTAGAGAGGGATCTGGCAGGACAAATATACATCCATAAATCGTAGTCTTGAGACTTCTTTAGGCCGAGAATGGTCCAGATCATTAATTAGGATAGCACAAAAAAAGGGAAGTCCAGTATAGAAAACAGAGGAATACCAGTTAAAGAGAAATGAGTGCACTAGTTAAGGTAAAAATCACCACCTCTTAGAGGCTGAGATTTCTTTTCAATGGTTTTACTTTTGGAGACATTCCTATTAATGAAAGGAGATGACCAACCTGGGAGGAACAAAAAAGAAAGAGTATGAAAGCCTCGTAGGAAAGAAATGAGAAAACAAAGCATTGTTAACACGTAAATATTCCAATCAGTTCCTTATTGGTGGTCAGGGCCAAATAATGCTGTTACCTATCGCATAACTGATTAAATAGATAGCTAAAGAGATCACTTTTTTTTTTTTTTTGTAGACAGAGTCTCACTTTCTCACCCTCAATAGAGTGCTGTGGTGTCACAGCTCACAGCAACCTCAAACTCTTGGGTGTAAGTGATTCTCTTGCCTCAGCCTCCCAAGTAGCTGGGACTACAGGCGCCCGCCACAACACCTGGCTATTTTTTAGAGATGGGATCTTGCTCTTGCTCAGGCTGGTCTCAAACCTGTGAGCTCAGGCAATCCACCTGCCTCGGCCTCGCAGAGTGCTGGGATTATAGATGTGAGCCACTGCGCCCAGCTAAGAGACCACTTTTAATATTTCTATAGTGGTATTTGGTTTTGATTTCCAAGACTCTAAAGTAAATTCCACACACATGGTTTAGGTTGGAAATAGTTGTTGTGGTGTTGCCCAGTTGCAAATGTGTGCCTATTCACATAGTATTTGAATTTTCAAACAGACCAGCTGACTTGACAAAGGTTCCATAATGCTTAAAGAGAGGTCAAACCTCTGTCAGGGCCTCTGCATGGCTAGATCTTAATTTCACCCAAGATCAAAATATCTCCATGAAGCTATGAATATTTGCCATTTAGCAAACCAAGGGGTATTGGGCATTTTGAAGGCAGACCATTCAGATGATTGACTAAATATACTTCTTTACATCATGTAGGTATGTCCTATGCTATCAGGCATGCCCTTTTAAGAAAGTTTATTCATCCTTTTAGAGTTCATTAAAATTTATGATGATTGTCTACCAAGTGCATTTGGTACATACTGACTTCTGTGTGTCACTTCTGATCCTACGTTCCCCACCCCCCATTCAGTCTTTCCTCAAGTCTGCCACTCGTATCAGAAAGTCTAAAGGAGTTGTATTTTTATTTCCTTTTTAGCGAAAACATACTACAAATTGCCAACTCATGATATATTAACTTAGAACATAAAATATCATTTGTTTAAAAACATGCAGTAAAACCTGAAATCCACACTAATCATCATTCTGAAGATTAAAGCGGCCGCTGAATTATGCAGCTGGGCCAAGGCTGTCTTGTTCTCAGCCTAAATTTATCTTGTCGAAAGGGAATTATTCTGGCTGGAGTTGAAGAGTGAAGAGAGTTAAAGTTTGATTGCTCCGTTGCTTTCTTCTGGGTTTCTGCTTCTTTTCTCTTCTTCTTCTTCCTTTTTAAATTTGGTTATGGTTCTCGCAAGAGCTGGATTTTAAAATGTAAATACTGATAAAATCCCGTTTGCTCTGATGATGACGGTGACATGGAGTGCTGGAGAATCTCTTATTTTTGAAATATATTTTACTTTCCTGTCTTTCTTTTATTTTTTGTTTTTAAACATGGATCTTTGGCCATGGGGGACCCCTTGCTGAGTGCCTAACCTCTCTGACTTACACAGAGGAAGCTTCAGCGTAATAGAAATAAATGCCGCATTTTCTCTGTATATAACCTGTCACTCGGGCAAAGTGCTACAGTGTCTCTTTGGTAAAGCTGAAATGCGGATTTCTCAGAAATGTCTTGTTTTCAGTTAATGATATTTTCTGCTTTTCACCAGGTGGTCTCTTTGGGGGTTTGTTCTTGAATTCATTTCTCTGTGCGTACACCGGGCTTTCTATTATTCGTTTATTCAGCAGGCATTTGCTAGGTCTTCACCACGCTCAGAACTGAGCAAAGCATTTGGCTTGTAGCGGCCGGCAAATCTGGCCCTATCCTGGGCCCTGTCCTCCCTGTTTTGGGGTTAAAGGCACATGCCAATAAAATATTATGGGTGAGGGCTATGTTAAAGATTAAAAGAAAATTTTGTGGGCCTGGGCATAGTGGCTTATGTCTGTAATAATCCTAGCACTCTGGGAGGCCCAAGTGGGTGGATTTCTTGAGTGCAGGAGTTCAAGACCAGCCTGAGCAACAGTGAGACTCCATCTTTACTAAAAATAGAAAACCTAGCCGGGTGTTATGGGACATGCCTGTAGTCCCAGTTACTCGGGAAGCTGAGGCAAGTGGATTGCTCAAGCCCAAGATTTTGAGGTTTCAGTGAGCTGTGATGCCATGGCAGTCTACCCAGGGCTACAGAGTGAGACTCTGTTTCAAAAAAAACCAAACCAAACCAAACAAACAAACAAAGCATTTGAGGGAATGGGGAGGAAGGCTGGAGTGGCATGGAGTGAGCCGAGGGAGCCGGCTGGGTGCCGTGGCTTCTGCTTTCTGAGCTGCAGTCAGGTGTGATGTAACATGGCAGGTCACCCTGATGATGCCTAATCTGAACCAGCACTTCCCTGGGGCGCTCAGAGTTCATCTTCTTCCAGTGGGAAATCCCACAAGGAAAGACAACTTTTGGAAATGGCCAAGATTTCCATCCGCACTTCGGAGCCTGCCCCCTGCCACTCACAACAGCTGAAAGGGAAATCAATCATTTGCTCACTGGAGTCCCCATGGGATATGAGCTCCAGAAAAGAAAAAAAAAAAATCAGGGGTCTGGTAAGAGCAGATTCCGGGCAGCCAGTGTGGCCACCTCAGCAGACACTGTGTTTGCTGCCTGCCCCCCACCTGTCACCCGTCAGCTGCTCTGAGGGTGGACCATTCTCTCCACCTTTGGCTGTCTATCCAGAGGAGCTTGTGCCTGTTATGGAAAAAAGGCAGCCTTTAGAATGCCACAGAGTTTTGTTCTTCTGCAAAGACAAGACAAGACATCCACAAAAACAAGCATCCAACCCTATGTCCCTTGGCCTTATCAGGCTGCTCTCTTCATCCGTCATCCTTGCGTCACCCTGCGCCTCAGGGGACTAGTAACTCCCCCAGCTACACAAAGCAGGTGTCGACTTGATTCAGGTGCTCCGCCTTCCAGAAGAGAAGAGTGGAAGGCTTTCTGCTCCATCCGCATACCCTGAGAATACTTAAGAGTAGATCATCCCTAACCCCTTGGTTAAAGAAAGTGTGCACAGACTGTACCGTGTCCAGCAGCTCTAGGGTCACCTCCCCTTTGATCACGAAGGATGATAAAGGGGAGGCAGATGGGACAGAGGCCCGTATGCTTCGGTCATTAGATCCTGCATCAGGACATCCATATGGGAATCATTCCACTTTGGAGGTCACTGTGACTGTAGTCAAGAGATGAGCCTGGTGCATCTCAGTGGGGAGACCTTCCCTCTAGGAACCATCCCTGGGGAAGTACAGCATCCTGCAGCATTCAGCTGGCATCTTGGAGGCATTTCTCAACAGAGGAGCTACTGAAGTTTGCGGCCAGCAAGTTCATGGTTACATGTCTTTGATAAAATCTCTGGCCTCTCCCCACTAGATGCCAGTAGCTCCCTTCTTCCTGCAATGAAAACACTAGCATATCTCCCCCAGGGTGTAAAACAGCCCCCTTTCAAGAACCACTATCCTATAGCCATATTTGCATTCACCAAGGGTAGACTACGTAAGGACACAAACCATGGGGCTCTGGAATCAAGGGCATGTGTACGGGGTCAGCTTCTGTTTTGGGAGCAGATTCCGGAGGCCACAGGCTCCTTCCCTTACTTCCCTTACTGCGTAAGGGCCACGTGACTTTAAGCCAAGCATTCACCTCCTCTGTGCCTCAGTCATCTCCTTTATGAAACAGGACAACAGGAATGCTAGTATATCCCCTGTATTTGTAGGGGAACAATTACTGCACACGTACACGCGCATAAACACACTGCTCATTATGCAAGTGATAACTGCGATCCTTATTACCATTTCCTGGATATGATATCTGGCGCTGGAAGACAAAGAAAATACCCTGTTCCTTTCTTTGCGGGGTTTCTAATCTAGATGAGAAGTTGGTGTCCAGACACAGAGGGGGGTTTGCAAACCAGTCATTATAAGCTGAGCGATTGTAAGGGCAGAGATTATTTGAGGGAAGAAGGAGTTGTTTATAGTTTTGCTTACGTCTGAACTGAGGAGACAGTCTTGACCCCCCCTTTGCCTGCTGAGAAGGATTTTTACAAAGAGAGAACAGAATCTACCACCTCCACCCATTTTCTTTCCTCCACCAACAGTCAGAGAAACAAGTAAATAACAACGTGCAAAGGAGGGTTCAGTTTATTTCTTCATGCCACTCATTGCAAGGCACAGGGTCTTAGGAATTGTTTGATTGTAAGGAACATGCACCCACCCTCTAGAAAGGTATCTGTTTTTATAAGAATCAAGAAATATTTCACAAACCCCGTTGCAGGAGATGTGGAAATATAAGGAGATTAAAAGCCATCAAGTTGGATTTTCTGCCAACTTTGGCTCTCCCACCCTGTCCCTAGAAGCTTCTGCTCTCTTGTCTCTGCTCGGTGAAGCCCTGGGCATTGCACACCTGCCTCTGCTGGTCCTTGTTCTCGTGTGCCTGGGTGCTGAGTCCACTTCCGGTTCTGCGCAGCCCTCCTTCCCAAATCTACCTCCTCAGTCTTTACACTCTGAACACCACCTTCCTGGGAAGGGGAGGATGTTCTTAACCCAAGATAGATTGATATTCACCATGGATTCTCACAGCTAGGAAGATTTGAAGGAGATTATTCACTGGATGAGGCTGCCTCCTACATGGTGGCAGGCAGGCTGGATTCGCTAAGAAAATGGCGTGGGTGGGAAAAATGGTTGGTACTTCCAGAACACCGCCCCTCTGTGCTGGCCAGGGGAATGTCCTGGGCATTCTGACCCTCATCCTCCAGATTGCCTCTCCCTGGGCACCAGTCATCACCACCCACCACAAGAGCCATGTCCTGTTCAGTTTTCCTTAATTGCATCTTCTGACAAAAAGACTATAATGTTGTTCCTTCCTGAAGCCACTCAGAGCTTTGCAGAAGTGAGAGAGGGTGTCCTCTGCACTTCATCGACATCTGTTCTTCTTGTCAGATCACTGCATCAAAGGCGGGTTATTGAGACATCATTTACTTACAGTCAAATGTACCCCTTTTTTGCACACAGTTCTGCAAGGTTCGAAAATGCGGGCAGTGATGTAACCACCACCCCTGACGGGGGGGACATCTTCATCACTCCAGAAAGTTTCCTGAAGCCTGTTTGTTGTTGGACTCCAGCCCAGTCCTTGATTAGAAATCACTAATCTCTTTTCTGCCCCCGTGTTTTTGCCTTTTCCAGAATGCCCTGTAAAGGGAATAGTAGCTGGGTCCCTTTGTCTCAGTGTGGTGGCTCTGAGATCGCCCCGTGTGGCCACACCTCTCAGGTGCATTGCTGAGGAGCGTTCTGCGGCGTGGGGGCATCACACTCTATTCACCAGCTGAAGGGCATCTGGACTTGTTTCCAGCTTTTGCTGATTATGAAAAAGTCACTACAAATGTTCAGCTGCAGGGGCTTCTGTGAATGTCAATCGGTAGTTTTCCTGAGTACGTTCCTAGCAGCCACGTTGCTGGGTTGAACCATCCACAGGTATTTGACTTTATAAAGATTTTTTTTTTTTTTTCAAGGAAGCCAAGGACAGAGGAGGAGCTTCGATGTTGAATCCTGGGCTCCAGGCTTCCTGGCGCCGGGACCTCACACCATTTCTCTGAAACTCAGCTGATTGCAGCAGAGTCCGTGGTAGAATAAGACCTGCAGGAGGTCAGGACAGCCACTCGCTTGGTTATGTCACTTGGTTATGCAGCTTCAAAATGGTCCCTCATCTTCTGGACACCGCCTCCTTGTATGGGCTGAGCACACACACCCTTTCCCACCTCCCTGCCACACACCGTTTCCTTTTCTGGAATATTTTGCCACCCACCTTTCTCCTCACCAGCTCCTCATCCTTACATTGCCCAATGAAACGCCGCCTCTCCCGTTAAGTTTCCCCCACCCTCGGTCTAAACCCAGCCCGTTGCTATCTATAGATCTCTCTCTTTCATATTTAGCAACTTGTTCTTTTTCTTTATAGCATTTGCCACAATGGGCCTTGGAAAATTAACTGTGTAATTTGATTTTTAATTGGAATTTTTATTGAGATTATTGAAGACTCACATACAATATAAGAAATAGTACAGAGAGAATATGTGTAACCTTTACCCGGTTTTCTCCAATGATAATATTTGACAAAATTATAGTTTACTATCACAACTAGGCTATAGATGTTGGTACCTAAAATCCACTGACTTTATTTGAATTTCCCTGGTTTTTCTTGCATTAATTTGGGCATGTGTGTGTGTGTGTGTGGCTGTGCTATCTCATTTATACAACTACACCCCATTTGTAGGTTTGTGTGACCGCAGTCAAGACACCAGACAGTTTAAGAAAGTGAGGTAAAGGTTATGTTAACCAGTTTGATGTAAGAATTCCAAATTGTATATAAACCCAGCACACTGTACCCCATAAATGCATTAATGTACACAGCTATTATTTAATTTAAAAAAAATCAGAGAAAAGAAACCTTTTAAAACTGAAGAAAGGCAAATAAAATGACTCTAGTCAAAAATGAACAAACAAACAACAACAACAAAACATGAGACCAGACAGTTCCATCAAACCTGGGTCCCTTCTGTGTATTGTTTATAACCACATTCTCCTCCACTCCATTCCCCTAAATTCCTAACTTTCAGCAAACACTGATCTTTTTTTCCATTTAAAAAGTTTAGATATTTCAAGAACAGAACCATGTAGTGCCTGACTCCTGGGGCTTGACCTTGGTGTAATTCCCTAGAGACTCCTCTAAGCTGTTGGGTGTTTTAATAGTCCTTTTCTTTTCACTGCTATTTAATATTCTATGTCATGGATGTACCACAGTCAGTTTCACCATTCATCTATCGAAGGACATTCGGACTCATTCCCATTTTAAACTATCATAGATAAAACTACAGGGTGTCCAAAAATTTAGCCCTAAAGTAGCTGTATATCAGAAAAATGAGAAATTGTAGCTAAATGTAACTTTACAAAATATGCATTATAGAATTTTACAAAATATTTACAAAACATTCTTTACATACTGGCCACCTCTTGTAAAATTTTGTAATGAATAATTTTGTATATAAAGGGACCCTTTGCTGCACTTTCCCATTTTCCCTGTGTACGGCAAACTTTCCGGGCAACTTTTGGGATGCCCCGGACTGTGAACCCTCATGTGGAGATCTGTGTGAGAATACAAATTTCCATTTCTTGGGGATAAATGTGCAAGAGTGAAAATGCTGGGACTTTAGTTTCATAAGAAATGGATCGATTTTTGAAGTCCGTCTCTGCCAGTGCACTCTAAGTTCCATCAGGGTTAGTTGAGTGAGTTTTGTTTGTTTGCTTGTTTGTGTGTTTAATTACTGTGTACTGGGAATACTACACAATCCTTAGAACATAATTTACCACTCTATAAATATTTATGGATGAATTAAATAAGGAGTGAATGAGTGAATGCATGAATAAAAATGCTGGCATAGGGATTAAATAAAATAGTGTATGTAAATCATTTTCCAAATGCCTAGCGTGGAGTAAGCTCTGATATTAGGTAGACTGTTTTAGCTCCATCCACCATTATAAGACATGATTTTGGCTGAGGGTGACATGACCAAACCTTCATATCATTCTGCCTCCCTCATCACACAAACATCATGTGTCTTTATGGGATTTCAAGGGTCTGAATTCTTGGTGCTTTAATTTATTTCCTTAAATAAAACCCCCTCCTATGATTTTGCCCAGAAGTGACAGGGTGGGAATTTGGGTTTTATACTTTGAATAAGATCCTTCTTAAATAGGTGAGGGTGAAGCTACAGTAGAAATTTTGGCATGTGAGGACGTGTGGCACTTTCCGCATCCTTGTGGTCTGAGGGAATGAAGTAAACACTGGTGAAGCCAATGGAGAAAGCCCAGGACTTAATAGAGAGAGAAAATCAGTAATTCTCATTCACCCGAGGAAAGTGCAGGTCTTCATAATGTCTTGATCTGTGTACAGAGAGCTAGTCAAGACAAGCAGTCCTCACAGTAAAAATAGAAATGAGGTTTTCCCGACAAAAATGCTACCAGAATGATGAGCTGTCACGTAGGACCTGGAGACAGCGGGAGAAACTTCTTTGGTGAGTATAATTAGGCTTACATGGAGAGCGACAGCGTTCAGGAACTATCCCTGGGCTCGCTCTCTGTAGAATCACCATCACACTGTCTCTAACGGGCTGGGACAGTGAGGAGGTCCCAGTTTATACCTGGTAGAGCAAACCCCTGTCCCTCACAGCCATGGGGAGGCTCTGACTTGGGGTATCCTGGGGAATACCTGTATCCATTCTGTTATTTGGGCCATTAAGAAAGAAGAAGAAAGAAAGCTTGTCTTTTTGTTCATTATGAAAATACCTCATGTTCATTATAGAAAACAGGATAGATTAATAATACCATAAAGAATAAACATCACCTCCAGTCTCAAGCTCCTCCTTCAGTGTTTCCTTGAAGCTTTGAATGCATCAGGATAGATATATAGATTCAGATATAAAAAGAGATAAATTTAGAGGTAGAGAGCATAGATTATCTCTCAGTTTGATGGTGATTCTAGACAGACTTTATGTACACGGGATCTTACAAAATAAGTATGGATTTGGATATTACTTCCCCTGACCTGTTCCATGTCAGTTTTTCTGCTTCTTACACTTAATCTTTTTTCTATTTGTACTTTCAAAACTGGGGGGTAGAGCTCCAATGGAATGGGTGTCATGCTAGTTATATGTGTGATTTGGGGATCTTTAACAAAAAATAAAACAAATCCTTTGTGTATTTGTTGGCAGAGATCTATTATATTCATGTTCTGTAGAAGGAGACAGAGCAGTCACCTGAGCTTCCTTCCAACATTGTCCCCGTCAGGCTTCCATACAAGAGGGAGGGAGTCCTGGGGTGATTCAGATACCCACAGGGTGATCGGAGAACAGCATCTACCTCAACCATGTAATCCAATTTAGCTGGGGCAGGGGAGAAGAACCCACTCTCAGGATTGCTACATCCTCAACTTTCAGACGTTCTACTTTGCAATCCATTATTTTCAGGAATGCATTATACAATAAAGTGGGAAATCCGAGGCGGGGTATGACTCTAACCAACTATCTCATTTACTCCCCCCATCAGTTTCCTCCCCTGTGTAAAGTGCAAAGGGTCTTATCACCTTGTTTATTGGAATGCCAGGGAGATGAAATAAGACCATGAACTTGGCGGAGCACTTTGCATGCAGCAGACATTCAGTGATTTTTAATTTTGCTGTCCTTTGCTACAATATTTCTTGGAATTGTGTGTGTGTGCATTGATAAACTGGGAGGAAAGCCTTGGAATATCTTGGCTGATGAAAAGCAGGGGTCAGAGAAAGGGAGGGTGGCAGCCTGCAGAGAATCTGAGTGATATTAAAGGAAGTATCAGCACCCTGGAGGTTGGTGTTTTCACTAAAGAGGGTCATAAAATATTAACATCCCACAGAGTTACCCAGAAGAACACTAGAGTCAGCTCCTGCCTGCTGTATAAGAGAGCCTCCTTTGAGATGTCTGTGGCCCAGTTCTGAGGACGGGAAAGCAGAGGCAGTCGGGGTGGTGACTGGGTTCCAGTTGTTTTCTTGGCTAGAAACAGAGTGAGGAAGAAGGACAGGATCCTTGCGTAACAATGGGTCCTCCTTAGAAAGATAAAAAGAACATCTCCTTTTGTTTCTAGCAAAAAAACCCAGGGTTGTCTATCCTGCAAAGGTTGCTTTATGTTGTCTTATTCTTGTATTTACAAGCAACAATGACCACATCACCAACACTGACATCACTGCTATCATCACCATCACCACCACCACCATCACTAGTATCATCACTTTCACCTCCATCCATCCTCACCACAACCACTCCTACCACCACCACCATCTTCACCACCACCATCATCACTATTATCATCACTTTGACCTCCACCCATCATCACCATCATAATCATCATCATCACCATCATCATCACCTCCATCATCATTACCACCATCACCACCACCACCACTACTGTCCCTGTTACCATCACTGTCACCTCCATCTATCATCACCATCACCACTCCTACTACCACCACCATCATCATCACCATCTTCACCACTGTCTTCATCACCATCACGACCACCACGATCATCACCATTATCATCACTTTCACCTCCATCCATCATCACCATCATAATCAGCATCATTACAACAACTACTACTACCACTATCTCATAATTACCATCACCTTCACCCCCATCACCATCTTCACCACTATTATCATCACTTTTACCTCCATCCATCAAACTATCATCATCATCACTGCTACTACCACCACCACCATCATCATCATCACCATCACCATTCCTACCATCATCATCACCTCCATCACCACTCTTACTACCACCATCATCATCACCTCCATCACCACTCCTACTACCACCATCATCATCATCACCTTTACCTCCATCATCATCACCATCTTCACCACTGTCTTCACCACCATCACAACCACCATGATCATCACCATTATCATCACTTTCACCTCTATCCATCATCACCATCATAATCAGCATCATTACAACTAGTACTACCACTATCTCATCATTACCATCACCTTCACCTCCATCACCATCTTCACCACTATTATCATCACTTTTACCTCCATCCATCAAACTATCATAATCATCATCACTGCCACTACCACCACCATCTTCTTCTTCTTCATCACCATCACCTTTATCTTCATCATCTTCACCATCTTCACCACCATCATCATCACCACCACCACCATTGTCGTTATCCTTGAAGTTAACATGCCTCATGAACTTAATAGTGCCAGGGTTGCACTAAGCAATTTACATGAATTTTGCCATGCTAGCCAAATCTATTCTTAGAAAAAGATTATACTCATGCTTTTCCCATTTATAAATCAGGACCCAAGACCCCCAAATTTAAATAAATTGCTTAAAAATCACCCAGCAAGTCTATAACAGACACAAGGTTCAGAACCAGGAGGTCTGCCTCCCTAGTCATTATTATCATTTGCTTCACTATAAAGAGGGCAGGACAAGGTTACGGTAAATTCTAAAGACCCAGAACATGCCCTTTTAATTCTTATTATTTTTCCTCACAGTTGATTTAATTTATAATCTGAGCTTCCTGGTGTCAACATGGCAAACCAGTGGTTCTCAAATATATTTCACTAGTCGAAATCCTTTTAGAAATAAATGTTATACAAAAATCCATTTATAAAAGAGATGAAAAGAATAGAATGAGAGATGAAATTCAAATATGGAACGTGTATATTAAAGGCAATCAGTGAGAAAATGAGGCTATTTTGATGAACATCAAAATTTGAAATTGGGAGTGTAGGTAACTACTATAGTTTCCAATTAGCCTCATAATCCAATTCACTTTAGTACTTTAATTTGTTGCGTGACATTGAGGAAATGCTGATTCACACACTGATATGGAGTTGCAAAAGATAAGTCCGTCTGTCCGTCCTTCCTTCCGTCCTCCCTTCCTTCTATCCTTCCTTCCTTCCTTTCCCAGATGGCCTTGAAGTATCTGGTTAATCTAGAATGTGAAACAGCTCTGTCTCCAGTCTTGTTGACCCTTGTATCTCCAGGGGTGACGTAGAGGAGGATTTATATTTTTATTTCCAAGTTTTCTTATTCATTCAACCAATATTTAACAACTATGCAGTAAGCCAAGTGCTTCCCTATGGGCATGTGGAGGCAAAGTGAAAGGAAGGATACAGTTCCCATGGAACATGCGTCTGGCAGTGTGTGCCAGGTGGAGTGGCAGGGGACAGAAAACAGATGAGGAACTCACTCTCCACCCTGGCTGTGCCACTTACAAGGAGGATGCTCACCTAACACCTCTGAGTCTCAGCATCCTCATGGGTAACTTAGTGTTCTCGATATGTACCGACTGCTGCCCCTGGGAAGAATAAGCAGGAACAGGCACAGGGGCCGGCGTCCTCACCTCCATCTCAACAGACACGCAGACTGGCAGTGCTTCCTTCTGTGATTACAGGCACTGGCCATTCTGGGATGGGTGCACTCATATCATTAAAGCAGTTTCAGCAGAAGAACGTATATTTGGAGATGTTTTAACCTGCACAGGGCATAAGTGCTTATAATTTTAGGTTCAAGATAGCCAGAATCTGGGCAGAGGGAGGGCTACAAAGAAGAAAGGCTACTTTCAATGTAAGATAGGCAGTACAGAGCCAGGGAGAAGCATTTGATGCCATGTCATAACCAATGTGTGTGTGTGGGGGGAGGGTGTCATTGATGCCTTTTGAACACAAGACTGGCATGCTTGTTTTGGGATGTTTAAAATTCCTCTATGGAATAAATGTAATGTGTGAGTTGGGAGGAATTGAGACTGAGAGAAAAGGAACTAATTATGAAAGTATAGGTTGTTTTATTCTTTTAAAATCTAAGCTAAATAGATGATGTGATGCACTTGTACAGCATCAATGGAAAATCAAGAGAGGCTTCATCCGTGCGAGATTGGAGAGTTAAATGGATGTGCTTTGGGATCCACTGACTTAGCGTAACAGCAAAGGGAGATGTGGAGGGCAAATGTCGAGGTTTCCAGGTTAAGTAAATGGAAGGGAGTTGTTCCCACTGATATGCAGCTAAGTCAGTAGAAGAAGGGCAGGACGTGCAAGTGCCTTGCGTGGGGTGGGTGGGGATGCTGAAATAGCAGTAAGAACAGGACACTGGTGCTGGACATGCAGGAGGCCACGTGAAGTTCACAATCATCCGTGAGAGGAGGTCAGGGCTTGGGGATATGGTTAGGATGTGTCGAGATTCTGTCGAGAGTCTGAGCAGTGGCTTTCCACCACTGCTGCAAATTACTTTGCAGGTGTGTAAAAGCATTGACGGCATGAATGGCTCTGAGGATGTGCATCAAGGCAGCTGAGTCATGCAAGGTGACGATGCCTGGGGTCCAAGGTGCAAGAGACTAAGAAGGCATGAAATGGTACAAAGCAGGATCCTTTGTCTGTGAAGCAGACGCTAATGCTACAGTCCATGAATGTAAGAGCCAGGGAACTCTATACTTCTCCTCTTACACGCCACTGTGCTGAGGGAATCTTGAATTATTGCATCTGACACCAGGTGAAGGAATGCTATTCTTTGAATAGTGAGTACAAGAGATGATCTGTTGGGGAGTGCCGTTTTGATTTGAAAATAATGGCTTGCAAACTTGGATAAGGGTTGATCTCCTCAATGGCACAGGGACTACTGATGCTGAATTTTCAAGAAGTAAAAATTAGTGAGGATGAGAATTGGTTCTCTGGACCCTAAAATGAAGGGAGAAGAGGACAAGGAAGTGTGGCAGATAAGGTTGATGGCAGTGGGAGAGTCAAATGTCATTGTCGAGGATGCGACACATAGGGCTGGCCCTTTACATCGGTCAGTTCCACACACACAGTCATCCAACTGCAGGTTGAAAATATTGAGAAAAACGTTGCATCGGTGCTAAACATGTAAAGATGTTTTTTCTTGTCATTTTTCCCTTGAACAATACAGTAAAGCAACTATTTCTGTAGGATTTACATTGTATGAAGTACTAAACGTGACTTAGAGATGATTAAAGTATACGGGAGGCTAAGCAAATACTGTGCACCCACAGGTTTTGGTATTCATGGGGAAACCAGTCACCCATGCTGGGGGATGATGATACAGACTTTTCTAGAATTGTGTTTCTAAAATGAGAAGCACATCTTCTATTCCCTTTTCCAAACACTTCACGTCTCATTCATTCCTTATAGGAGCAGGCGCGTTCTGGAGCATAGTCGTGAACTTCGTTTCATGTGTGGGACTTTGCCATGGAACCCACAGACAGGGAGAATAAAAACCTGAGCTAGCCGGCCAGATGAGGTAGTGAGAACTGTGAGGTGGCTGTCATTCTGAACTGCACTTTGGGAACTAAGACTGGGAATGTATTTGGAGAGATGAGATCTTGGGAGTCGGGAAGATTTTCCACTTAACATCCAGCGCATTCACAGTGCAGCCTTCTGTTTTTCACAGGTGCACTGAGTTTCTCATGAGTCCTTTCATCCTTCCTTGCTCACCATCAGTAATGGCCAGCCTTTGAAGGTGTGCCAATAAAGCCAGGAACTAAGAATCCCTGTGGTGTCCCTTACTTGTGTGCTAGGACAGTACCTTGGGAAGGTGGAGGTCAAACAGATTGATTCAGAGCCAGAGAAGTTAGAAGTCAAGTCACCGCTAGTCAGAAATGCTTGGCTCGGAACCCGTAGCATGGTGGTTAGGGCCCCCAGCCACATACACGGAGGCTGGCAGGTTTGAACCGGCCCGAGCCAGCTAAACAACAATGACAACTGCATTGTGGCGGGTGCTTGTAGTCCCAGCTACTTGGGAGGCTGAGGCAAGAGAATCGCTTAAGCCCAAGAGTTTGAGGTTGCTGTGAGCTGTGACACTACTGCACTCTACTGAGGGCCACAAAGTGAGACTCTGTCTCAAGAAAAAGAAAGAAATCCTTGATGCCAGCTCAGGCTGCAGGTAGATAAATATTTCTCATCATTTGTGGGGTCAAAGAATCTTCTGGCCAAGCTTACATAAGACGGGAAATAGAATCTTCTGCGGGCTTCATTTGCCGTCAGATTTGCTTGAGTTTTATCCAGAAAGTCACAGAGAGTGGGTGGGGTGGAGGCTTCCCAAAGTAGACCTCCCCGCCCACTTGTTCATTAGGAGAAATCACCACTTAGCTGTTTTTGTCTCTGCTGCCTACTTTCCCAAGTCCCACGCGTTCACATTCTGTCCTGTGCACTGGAAACAGACTCCCACCCTCTCACCGCCACACATTGCCCTCTCCCTCAGCATCACGTCCTAGGAGCTACTCTTGCAGGAAAGTTCTTTGCTTGCTCTGGGTATCTTTTAATTTTGGCTCCTGCCCGGTGGGTCTTGGGTCTCTGCTGAAAGATACCAGTCGGCGGCTCTGATAGAACAGTGTCCAGCTTGTCACTTTTTCCAGAAGAGTGTTGGAAAGAGAGACTGAGGCAGGATCTTTTGTTTTGAAAAGCTTAGGGCTGGCTGTAAATAGGGCAAGAATTACTCCTTCTGGAATCATAGGAGATCAAGAAGGCTGGAAAAATTTCATACTACAAAATGAGGTGACCAGAGTGACTGATAGATTTTCCTGGAAGAGGAAATCTTGGTAATGCTTCAAAAAAGTGCTCACTAGACTTAGATGATATAAACGGTGATGGATGAGATGATGATGATAGTGACATAACAGTGATGATTTGGTAAGCAGCATCTGAACTGCTGCTGGGGTAGCACAATGATAGCAAGAATAATGTGATGTTGAGCAGTCCCGAAGCTGCTTTTCCCATTTCTTATTAGTAGGACGAGGTGTATACTTACTGTAGCTCGGTTTCTTCTTATGTACATCGGGACTACCTTACCTTTGAGGGTTTTGTGAAGATCCAAAAAAAAAAAAAATAATTACCACCTTGGGCAGCACCTGTGGCTCAAAGGAGTAGGGAACCGGCCTCATATGCTGGATGTGGCGGGTTCAAACCTAGCCCCAGCCAAAAAGTGCAAAAAAAAAAAATTATTATTATTATTATTACCATCTTACCAGAAGTAAGTTTTAAAATAGATTCATTACCCTAGCCATTCTTCAGAAAAAAAAATAAAGTGAAGGACTTGACCCAATATTTTGTGAAATACGATTGATGAAGAATTTCGTTGACAAGGACTAATGTGTACACTTGTGTTCGTGTGATTCATTTGCAAGGATAAATAAATGGTGTACACAGAAGGCCAGGGCAGAAAGGTGATGTCTAAACATTTTCAAATTGTGCCATGTCATGGAGAAAACTTTTCAAAAAGAAAATTGCATTTGGAGATTTGGAGTTAGCCTTTCCATAAATGTCTCAACATTATTGGTACAGCATGTGTAATTTTATTTTTTGGTCTTTTGGGGGGGAGGGTTGCAGAAAAGGAGAGGAATGTCTATTTCATCAACTGGTCAGGGACTGACAGTAAGAATAATTCATATTAACCATTCAATAAAATTAAAAAAATAAAATAAAATAAAATAAAAAGAATAATTCATATTAACCCTTGGTTCCTAGATGACAGAAAACAATCTCAGGGTTTATATCCCTTACCTTATTTCACCTTTTAACAACTTCATTAGGAGGGCAAAATTATCATTATTCCCCATGAGAAAGAATGAAACTGTGGATGTCAAAGCTTGTAACTCAAAAGATACTTAATACACACAGCAGCTGTAGAGGTATGAGCCAGAACCAGGCCTTCAAATCCAGCAGCGAGACCCCAAGAGATGTTCTCCACACTACACAGTATCTGCAAACTCACGTGTATGAGAAAGAGTTGTGGGGGGCGCGGGGGCTCACGCCTGTGATCCTAGCATTCTGGGAGGCTGAGGCGGGGGATTGCTTGAGCTCAACAGTTCAAGACCAGCCTGAGCAAGAACAAGACTGGTCTCTACTAAAAATATAAAAAGTAGCCAGGTGTTGTGGTGGGCACCTGTAATTCTAGCTACACAGGAGGCTGAAGCAAGAGGATCTCTTGGGTCCTAGAGTTTGAGGTTGCTGTGAGCTGTGATGATGCCACAGTACTCTACCCAGCGTGTCAGAGTGGGCTTCTGTCTCAGAAAAACAAAAGAGTTCTCAAATACCCCATCACAACAGCGTATGTCAGAAGGCCTTCCGTGCGCAGCACTGTCACCAAGGAAAGTTGATCCAACACCTGAGCATCTGACCCTGGAGCCTCTCCCGTGTGTGGTGTGCAAGGCAGGCTGCTCTGTGCTTCAGGAAGCTCAGAGGGGAGAGGGCGGTTTGGTTTGTTTTGCTGCAGGGAGCCTGTGTGGGTGAAGAGGGTGGTTATTCAAGCCTGTGACTGTTCAGGCTTCCTTGGAACGTTACCGCACAGTGTTGATTCCTGGCGTGCCAGTCCCTGTGCTAAGACGCACTTTCCCTCATTATCTCCGTGGCTCCCAGATGCTGACCCTTGGACTCTTTGGATTCTGTAATGACATTTTCAATGGATCGCAGCTAAATGAGAAAATCAAGGGCAACTCAGTGAAAATTTTAATAGATCTAAATTTAATCAATTTGAAGGACTGTCCTTTATTTTGAGATTATGTCCATCTTCCTTTTTTTCTTTCTTTCTTTTTTTTTTTTTTGCTTCAAAATGCCCTTTCCTGTATGAAATGACAGCAGGGGGTAAATGCGAATTTGCGTGTGCGGCTATGTGTACGCGCGTACTAACTTGGCCAAAAAAATTAAAAGTTGCTAATTTCATGTCCTCCCTACCTGGTTTTTAAACTTTTATTATAATTGCCCATACATCAGAGAGGTGGAAGACGAGAGGTCTGGGGATCTTTGCAATTCCGTGTGGGGGCTCATGTTGCTGATGAAGAAACTGAGGCTGTTTCAGGCTCCTGTTCACACACCTTACGAGTGGCAGATCATGGATTTTAACTCAGTTTGCATGTTTCTGTGTGCTCAGAACACCCTCCTGACGGGCACACAGCTGCCTCGGTGGTGGATGTAGGCCGGGCAGCCATGTTTAGGGTCCTGGGACTCTTTGAGTGTTTCCTTGGCGCACAGGCTGGAGTTCCTGGCAGCTTTAGAGATCCATGGTGCTGTCTGGGGGCTGGTTTTAGGCAGGTCTCTCTCTCTCCTTGTTGCAGCGCAGGAGTTAAGAAGACTGTGTCTGTGTGTCCCTTCCCTCTGCACCCGCATCCGTGTGTCTGCACACCCCCAGACGTGTGCACAGTGTAGGGGTGTGTAGAGGTAAATGCAGACACCCCGCTGAAGGCACACCGAGGACCCACAGAGAGGGAAGGGCTGGAAGGGCAGAGATCAAATTGTTGGCACAGAGCTTGCATTCCAGGGGGCCCTCCAGTAGCCAGTGAGACAAGCACAGGTGAGAAACAAAGATACAAGGAGAGGAAGCCCATGTTCCTGCCTTCCCCTGAGCCTCCTTCTCCCTGAGCCTGCAGGGCGGAGGGAAGGACGTTTGCACCACCATTTGCAGGAACCAGAAAAGGACAAACCCATTTTCTGATCCTTCCAGGTTTACATGCTAGGCCTGCTGCAAAGGCAGAGGACTCCAACCTGTCAGGGAGCGAGGGAGAATCAGACACCCCTGCTTTTGCAAACAATAGTGTCCCTTTGCTACAGAAATGTAAGTTTCTTCCCAGAAGTCTGTTTCTCAGCTGCCTTGGGCACCTGAGGAAGGGGCAGGGCGAGGATCAGAGTGCTTTCCGCTCATTCTGAACAGATGAGCAGGCAATCTTGTCCCAAGAAGTCAGCCTGTAAACAGAAATCCTGTTATGCTACCAGGCTACCAAGCGCTTCTGTTTTCTGGTGTGGATATTAAATACCTAGAATATTGCAGCTCAGCAGTGGGGGTCAGCAGGATTTTGTGTACCAGCCAGGAAAATTCACCACCATATCAAACATTATTCCTTAACAACAAGTAACCTGGGGTCTTCAGAAAAACAATAGCTATGATAATAGTAAAGTAGCAATAATAATGGTTGTTTTATCTTATCATATGCATAAACACATTCTTATTGGGAAAATCTAAATGACATAAATAGGTATAGAATAAAAATGGAAAATCTGCTCCACTACCCTAGATGTAAACATACTGAGCAATTTGACTTAGTACCCTTCCAGATCTTTTTCTATACATTTCACGTTTGAATGTTTGTGTAGTTTTTTTTGTTGTTTGTTTGTTTGGGGTTTTTGTTTGGGGGGCTTTTTTTGAGAGAGAGTGTCTGCAGACTCTTGTCAACCAGGCTAGAGTGCCATGGCATCATCCTGGTTCTCAGCAACCTCAAAGTCCTGGGCTCAAGTGATCCTCCTGCCTCAGATGCGCGAGTAGCTGAGACTACAGGCCCCCACCACAATGCCTGGATAGTCTTCTTATTTTTAGTAGTGATAGGGGTCTCATTCTTGCTCAGGCTGGACTCAAACTCCCAAGCTCAAGCAATCCTCCTGCCTCAGCCTCCTAAGGTGCTAGAATTAGGGGCATAAGCCACCTTGGCCCCTTGTATTTGTTTATTTATATGTAGTATATATGTAGGTGTGTATGCACACGTATGTTTAATGAGATTGTGGGGTGCTGTCGTGGTTAGTTTGGCTTGCAGCTTGCACATGAAATTTAGTATATGTGCTCTGGAACTTCTTAGAGATCTTTCTTAGAGATTTTTGCAAGGGAAGGCATGGATGTCCGTTATTCTTTTTAACAGGTGCATTGCATGCATGAGCCATGCTTAGTTCTACTTGTCTCCTATTATTTCTGATTACTGTTGAACCTTGAACAACTCAGGGGTTAGGGCTGCTGACTTGTGCAGCTGAAAATTGGCATATAACTTTTGACTCCCCCAAAACTTAACTACTAGTAGCCACGTGTTGAGTGGAAGCCTTACCCATAATATAAAGAGTTGATTCACACATGTTTTGTGTTGTATCACAAACTGTATTCTTATGATAAAATAGAGGGAAAAAGTTAATTGAAAATTATAAGGAAGATAAAATATATTTACTATTCATTCAGCAGAAGTGGATCCTCGTAGAGATCTCCATCCTCATCATCTTCAGGTAGAGTAGGCTGAGGAAGAGGAAGAGGAGGGGTTGGCCTTGCTGTCTCAGGCTTGGCAGAAGCAGAGAAAATCCGTGCATAAGTGGACCTGCACAGGTCAAGCCTTTCTTGTTCAAGGGTCAAGTGTATTTGCAGTACTGGAGTGAATATCCTGTTCATGTATCTCTGTGTCGATCTCAAATATTTCAGCAGGACGCGTATCTAGAATGGGAATAGTTACCCTTGTGAGATACGCATATTTCAGGTGTAGATAATGAGCACCAAAAAATCATGTCCGGGACTGCACCCATGTTGACACCCACCATCTGTGCTTCAGATTACTCATTTCTCAACAGCCATGTCAACTCTAAATATTACTGGCGAGCATTTTATTAATTTACATTGATTGATTTTATGTATTAATTGATGTCAGTCTTGTGGGCAAAAGATGGTAGTGATCTGTTCTAAACGACTGATAGAATTTTGAAAAGTGCTTTTGTCATAGAAGCCATACCCGGGTTTATATTCTTGCAAACCTGGCTCATTTTTGGCCCTGAGCTCACTGACAACCTACCCCCAGGCTGGAAAGCTGAAGGATTCAGAGGATCCTTCACACAGAAGCGGATTCTAACCTTCAGCCCCAATCCTGATATTACATGCAAAGCAGTTGTCACTAAATGCCTGGAATTGGTTCCACTTGAGATGCAGCCCTTTACTGGGCAAGGGGAGTGCTGTGATCATGTCAAGACTATCACGTCTTGGGCCGTGCGCCTCCATGCCAGGGAGTGAACGTGCTTTTGCTTGGAGATCTGTGTCTGAGAAATGGAGCTTCTGCAGAGTAGCATTAAGACATCAGGGGCTGAGACCTCATTTTAGAGGCCAAGTGGCCAGCTTAGTGTACACATTGGAAGTGTCAAACTGCCCAAGGAGACTGACCCAAGAAAACCCCAGAATTCACATTCAGATGCTCTTCAACGTTCAATGGGGTTACTTACATTGAGAAAACCCATTGCGAGTTGAAAACATCTACATCAAAAGCATGAGGTTTTCAACTCACAATGGGATTTATCCAAATGTAGACCCATCATAAGTCGGGAAACATCTGTATCAGACAGATCTGAAGGTTGGTATTTAGATTGGAAGGAGCAAGGGTGTGAGGCAGGAGGCGGCGGGGGGCGGGGGGGGGCCTTTTATGAAGCTGAAGCTGCGTTTTTCTGAGCCAGCACACTTCGTAGAGAGCTTTCTCTGCAACTTGACTTTGCCTAGTTTCTCTTGCCCCCTGATCTGCCTCTTACTTCTCCGCAGCACTCATCACCTTCTATCATACCAGACAATGTGCTTATTTCTTACCTGTATTGTTCATTTTCTATTCCCTCCCCCGCTACTAGTATTCAAACTCTGAAGTCAGGGATCTTTGTCTGCGCTCCCCCCACTGACATAGACCTAGGGACCAGAACAGTGCCCCGAATGAGATCAACAGTAAGTAAATATCACTGAAGTGTTTGAACAAGACAGTCGAGCAAAGAGCTTGTGATAGAGATAAGTAATACATTTTCCTAAAGGTACTTTCCTTCTCACTTTAGTAAAGACTGAGAATAGCCAATTGCCCATATTAAAGTTGGAAGTGAGAGTAAAATACTCCTAAACCCCATCTTGGCATTGGCACTGAGCTGACCCCAGTCCAGATAATCACATTTAAGGTCAGGAAGCCCTTCTTCCTGTCTAAAGCAAGTCTTTCTTGCTCTGAGGTATGACAACTCTCATACAAAAGTTCTTTTAGCAAAATGTCTGCTATTTTAACTGCATTAGGGAGTTATAATAAGGAATTATGAAAAAAAAGAAAAGAACCAAAAAATCCTATTTATTTTCTTCTCTTAAATAGCTGGCAAGTTTGGGGAAAGAAAGAGAAGAAAAAAAGTTTCATTTGAAGGTGGCATTATTCACAACTACTTTTGCTGCACTCGTTCGGCTTCCTGCAGGGTAGATATAACCATTCAACCATTCAATTAAGTGTCCTTGTGACTGAATGACGTAGGGTGGTCTCTGATTGAGTGCACAATATATGCACCTAGGTGATATTGAGCATCTGCAAATTTTTTGTACAGAGAGATTTTCTTTACCTGGTTCTCCCATGAATTGATGTAGCAGAATCGTTTTGAAGTCAGTGGCATTGTCTAACTTCTGTTGAGATGAAATTCAAATTCAGTATCCCCAGATGCTGCATAAAAGGCTGGCGAAGTTTTGTCATCGAATAAGTGATGGTTGTGGGTATGGTGCTAACTTTAGATTTGGGGGCACTGAATGTTCTATTCCTACAGGCGCTGATAACATCAATGGTAAAATGTTTCTGTGCGGTCTCTGATGTGGGTGTCTCTGTGTATTCCTCTGCCTGGGATTGTGCTTGTTTGGACTTGTGGAGGGAGGGATGTTCGGGCTTGGTTGTCCAGAGAACAGAGCTTGGCTCCAAATAATTTTGACATGGACATAGAAGGTCTGGATCCCATTGCTTTACTTTGTGGATTTCCAGCGTGCCTGACGGTGAGGTCCTACGGTTAGGGGAAAGTCTGAGCCATTTTTGCAAAATGAATCTATAGGAACAGAATCACCGCTGAAGGTTTCCAACTTTGGAAAGAAAATGGACCACAAAATCCATGCAGCCAAGAGCAGTTATTGGTTCTTTACCTCCTATATTTGTTTTTCATTAAACCATTCAGATACAGTCTTATTAAAGTGCCAGGTACTATTTATCATGTTTCTTCTGAAAATGAGCTGAAGAAAAAATTCTGTCCTCTTCTTGGGGTATCTGCAGGCTTTCCCAATGCCAAGGAGGGGGAAGAGATAAAGGAAAGGGTGTGAACCCCTCAGTACAGCAAATTGCTTGAGGCAAGAAACAGAAAAACAGAATGGGAAAGGCATAGGAAGGGTTGGAAAGGCAGGATCCTTTTTATTTCATGTGTGTTTATGGCTTTCTCTTTGGTTTTGTGAATTGCAAAATGAAATGAAATGAAATAATAAAAGACAAATAGTAAGAAAAGAAAGAGGGCATCAGTTTATTTGTAAATCAGAGCTTGTCTGCGGAATATGATGTCTAAGGTAACAGAGAGGAAGAATGTTTCAAATGAATCCCTCTAGCCCCTCAACCCCCTAAAAGAGCTATACAAAATACTAGCCTGTATTCTCTCAATTTTTTATACGAACTTCTGTTTAGGGTTAAACATGATACTTTGTCCCTACTAAATTGATGAAATTTATAAGCCCCAAGGATTTTAAGGGGATGGGTTTTGCAAAGTGAAAAGTGGAAAGAAACAGGAGTTGGGGCCTGGTGTTTGGCTTGGTGGGGACTTTATAGTTATTCAAAACAGAACAACAAAAATGTAGAGCTGTGTAAGAATTAGTTTCCTCTTCTTCGGAGAGCATTTTGATAAGCTTGCAAAGTGAGTTGGTGTGGCTGTGAGCTCAGTTCACAAGGCTTCCTTTGGCTGAGAATATCCAGCCCCAAAGGAAGGGACAGTGGGGATGTCCCTGGTGTCCAGTCCCAGGGGCCTTCCCTAAATGTTCTTTCTTGAGGGAGCCCCATTTCCTGGCAGGGGTGGCTCTGTGCTGCAGAACAGTGACAAGTCTTGATTGGGTTCTTTCAGGGAACACAACCACCAAAAAAAGATGCTGTTCAGACAATCGACGTCTTGCCCTGAAAACGATGAACAAATTCTAATCACTAAATCAAAATCTCTATTAAAAATATGACCACTATTCCAGATCATGATTTTACTATTGCCCAGTATGTATCCTGCCCGCCTTCCCCCCACCCCACCCACCCAGAATGGGACCCAGGACAAGTTAGGAGTCCTATTTTCTTTTGATTTTCAGATCACATCCTATTTTATTGCATAAAGACTCACAAAATCTACTAATGAATAATTATCGCTACATAAAATAAAGGGGAGGGGAGACCCACCTGCAACAGCAGAATGTTAATTTGGCCAAGGAGGGCTGGCCAGGCAAGAAAAAAAAAATATATATATATATATAAAATAAACACAACCATTGTAATTTGCTCAGTGCAACCGAAGACAGCGTAATCTCTCATAAGACAGGGACTTCCCTACCCAGTGCATTTATAATGTGAGAAGATTTTAGGCCGAGAGAAGCCCCCTTGCACGCGCCCTGTCCAACAGGCTTGATTTCCACGCCAGCCTGGGCGGTTTCTCCCACTGAGCGGCTCGGGGGCTGTTTGCTGTGCTCCGGGCTGCTTGCCCAACCAAGGCGCAGCGCGAGCGAAGAAAGCTGCGCCCCAAGAGCCTCGGGGTGCGCCACCGCCGGGCTGCCCTGCCCTGCCCTGCCGGGGGGCGCGGGAACCCCTCTCCCTCCCGCGCACCCTCGGCCCCTGCGTCCCTCTGCCCCCGCCCCCTGGCGTCTCAGCACGAGGGGAAATCCCTTTTTCTGGGTTTATGTATTTATTTATTTATTTATTTTTGGCCCACGAGTCGCGGCAAACAAACCGCTACCGATATTTGTGACTCTGGGTCCCAGCTGGGCAATCACGTTAATTGTCCGGCCCGCCTAGATGCGGGCGATGTGGGGCGCTCGCTCGCTGGCTCGCCCGCGGAGATTTTTAACAGATCAGTTTAAATTTTGGTGAATCGTGGGGGTTTTCTTTTGTTTTGTTTTGCTTTTTTTTTTCCTTTAAAAAGAAAAAGGCAAAAGGGAGGGGGAAAAAACACAATAACCCCGGCCCTGGACTGATTTGACGAATGAGGACGCGGGCGGCACCAGCACCAACGGAGTGAGCCTCGGCGTGAGTCAAAATCGCTCCCCCTCTTTCCCTCTCCTCCTCTTCTCTCTCTCTTTCCCTTTCTCTCTCTCTCCCTTCCTTCTCCCCGTCTCCCCCCGCCCTCCCTAGCCTTACGCCCCTTCTACCTTCTATTCAGCATCTGGGGGGAGCATCCCACCCTCTCCCCCTTACAGAGAAGTTACCTTTGCTAGTTCTCGCCACCTACACGGGGACGTGGGGGTAGGGGGCGCCTTCCAGTTTGTGGGGGACCAAAAAGAAACCCCAACAAACCAGAAGAGCGATACAGCCTCAAAGGAAACCTAACTAGTTTCCTGTCCCCTAAGTGTCTCAGTTGGAGCCAGAAGAACGCTGCGATCTAGCAAACCCCAAGGCAAGGAGAGCAGGGAGGAGGGACTCCAGGGGTGCGGTGGGGGGAGGAGGGAGGGAGAGAAAGAAGGGAGAGAGAGGAGAGGGAGAGAGAGAGAGAGTGAGAGAGCGAGAGAGCAAGCCCCACCGGTATTTGATTTAGATAATCAGCAAAATTAAAAAGAAAAAAAAATTGTAGCGACCAGGCAAAGAGCAACGTGATTGCCTGCGAGCGTCCCCACTCGGGCTCGGCGGGCGCCGGAGACACACGATGCAGCACCCTCTGACGGGGGCCACCTGCGTGGCTCTCCCCAACGTGGGCATGTGTCCCCAGCTCTCCTGTGCCTTGACTTTCATGTACTTACAGCAGGTAAGGCGCGAGGCTTCCCTCCCTCGGTGGCTGCTTCCCCGGCTCTGCAGACCCGGGCCGCGCTGGGGGGCTGCGCGGGGGCTGCACGTCTGTGCCTTCCAGGGGCCTGGACAGGGGGCATCTGCACTGGGACCAGAGGCATGGATTGAAGTCTGCGTTTGGCTCTGGGGATGGGGGGCCCCCCCGGACACCTCGCGCGCTGATATATATTTTTGCATCTGTCTGAATACTTTGAACGCTTGATTCCGAGAGCCTGGGTACCGGGAGTTTGATGGAAAACTGCCTTCCCCTTAGTACCGTCTTCCCTGGGTCAGCGCGTCCGGTGGCAGTCGGAGCCTAAGACCTCTTTGATGCTAGGAGTTGGGAGTGAGACATTCAGGCGCAGGTAGCTTTAATTCCGCTGTGTGTGTGTGTGTAGTATTTTTGTTGTCTTAAGTTTGTGGGGTGCTGCACGCACCTTCAGTCCGCACGGGATCAGAGCGATTGGATTTCGGGAGCCTGGGAGCCTCAGAATCTGCCTTCAAACTCTCTGGCAATCCTGTAATGAAGGTGAACCTTTGAAGGTGCTGTCTTTGTTGGCATCTGGAAGGGTGGTTTTTTTTGCCTGTTTGTCCCCCGCCTCCCCTTTCACTCCTCCTTAATGATCTTGCCGAGGGATTCTGTGTTTGCTCTCTTTTCCATTCAGCGTTCCTTTCAGAGTCTTCTGATGCAGCACTCTGTCTTTCTCTGGGTGTTTCCCTGGGACTCTCTCCTCTCGGCCTTTCCCTCTTTACTATAAGGGCTGCTTCTTGAGGTGGGCTTGGGAAATAGCTCAACACTGCCCTGTGGTGTGGCAGACCAGCTCTCCATCACTGGGCAGGGGCCCTGGATACAGACAGGGTTAGAAGGGTCTAGCCAAGCAGATAGAGGTCCTTTTGCCTTCTCCACGCTGCCCACGAAGAGTTTACAATGAGCAGAGTCATTTTATCTGATTTTCCATTGACTCATTTCAGAAGTACATTCGCTAAGATGTGTGTGTTAACAGAACTTCCTTTGCAAGAGTTGAGTGACATCCTTCCCAAAGACCCTCCATTTCCACCTGTGTTGAAGGAATATATTTCTTCATAAAATGTCAGGATTCTGTTTTGGACATGTGGATAATTCGTTATCAAGTTGGTTGCCTCCAGAAAATATTTCTTTGGTGTATTTTCTGTTACAAGTCTTTTTGAAAATAACCTTTTTTTTTTTCCTTTTTTACCTACCTTGGGAAGAAAATAGTTTGTTCTTTTATATATTATTTTATCCCATGTCTCATTAAGTAAGTGGTTCCAGGAAACATTTCCCAAGAGACTATTGATAACATAAGATCTGATTCATCTTCTTGTACCACTTCTGTGCCTTTGCTGTGAGCATGTGTGTGTGTGTGTGTGTGTGCATTTTACACCAGTTATTTCTACTAGAAGAGAATCATAATGAGCATTTCTACAGCTGCTAAGCCTCTGTTGGATTTAATAAAATTATTAATATGAGTTGATCCCTTGCCTCCTACATTCACGTCTTTCATGTTATTTATTAATCAATTTGAACAGCATTACCTAACAAGTAGAACAGCAGGGTATTCAGTGTTCTCACAGTTTCTTTGTGTGTTGTTTTATCTAAGATACATCCACGTTGCTTCCTTCTAGATCATGAAATTGGTTTGCTCATTGAGCCACAACTTAGGAAAGAAGACGGTTACTTTGAGGGAGAGGTTATTCTTGCTGTAAGAAGGAGATGCATAGAGGATAAACACCAGGGTTCTCAGCTGCTTTTCAGCAGTCTCTCCCACGAGGGAAAGCACCCCTCCTCTGGAAAGGGGAGGCTCAGAGGAAATACTGGCAGCCATAACAAATATTCAGAAGTGATTAAATCAGCATCACGGTTCCATAGGAAGATAGATGGAGGGGGGATTTTCAGATGTTCTTGTCATACACCCACCCCTCTTGAAAGGACTTGTAATGCCTTCGGTGAGAGCATTTATAAGGTGATGCTTTTGTGTAACGTTGGAATGGAGTGTGTGTATGTGTGTGTATATATTTTATGTGAGTTTCGCTAAATGCCTGAAGTGTAATACAGGCAGACATTTATTTGGCCTGTCTTGTTCAGCATCAGGTTTTCTAGCCATGCCTTTTCACCCTTCCTGGAAGCTATCTGGATAGAAGAGCTATACCTTGGGGTCCTCTCTCCTGGCCCTTACTGTCATTACAGTTTGTGTAGAATTCTCAAATCATTGCTTTTATTCAGCAACCCGTACAGTTGGTTGAGTAAGAGGGTGGAACAGTTCACTCTAATCTCCACATACGACTTACTGATAAAATTTATACGCCTTCTGCTCAAACACTGCCATGATATTTTTTATCTGCTAATAATCCATAACTATTATTGGATCTCTGTCTAATTCTGATAAACGGAGGGCTAATCAATACTGTCAAAGTAAGTGGATCAAATAGATGAATCAGGCACTATTTGTGATAAGTGACATCTTCATTGGAAATAGTTTTGTTTTGTAATTATATAGAAAAAGAATGTTTTAGAAATCTTTGTCATCCAAATCACTAATCACATAGGAAAGTAATTAACACACAACTATTTGGAAGTATTTATCATTCTGTTTTTATAAAGCCACAAACACTGATCAGGGGCTAGCGAGGCTTCTCTGAAATACATTTTCCTGGCATGAAGTTTCCCACAGTGCTTATCTCATAGCTAAGGAAAATTATTTCATCATATGCTTTCTTTGTCTCAGCAGTAACATCCAATCTTTCTTCCTAAATTTTCCCGGATCTATCTGCAAGACAGCTCATAAAAACAAACGTCAGTCGGGGCGCCTCAGCACCCCCGTCTCCTCTGAATGACCAAGGGTAAAGGACGTAACCCTTTTGCCACCAATAACTTAACTCAGGCCCATGAAGAGCAGCTTTGGCGTTTACATTATCAGATGTATTCTGTTTCACTTGTTTATATTTCTCAGTAACTTTCCTTTATGTCACTACAGTTTGGAAGTGCAAGATGGGCTAATGTTGAATAGTCCTTCTGGCATCTGTACATACAAATGTGCAAACACACATTCACACCCACACAGGCATATGCGTTTATAGACCTGTAGTTTATGCCATATATTTTGTGGTTGTGGACCACTTTCAGATGGAAGGGCCCGGTGATCCCCGGAGCACCTGCTTCCATCTTGCTGTCCAGGGAACATCCCCGCGTCAGGGTCCCCTCCTTACACCCTGCCGTGGCTTTGGTCTGTGTCTTCTTTAATGGTGTGTCTTCTTTTGGAAACTAAACTTCCAACTGGCTTATCCTCAATACAGAATCTTCTTAAAGTTTCAAAGTGGGTACTCGTTGAAACATGGTTGCTTTGAGGAGAAATTCTGAATACAAATTCCACATTTGGGCATTTGCTGCAAGCTATTTCAAACGGGAACCTGTTTTGTTTTCCTTAAGGCAAATAATGTAAAACAACCACATATACATACACACAAAACACACAAAATATAAAAGATGATTTATTTCCACCCTAAATCATAGGGGGTAAAGGAAAGAGCCCCCATCTCCCCATCTCCTGGTGAGGTATGGTGAGCATATAGACAGGCTAGACCAGGAGGTTCGTTTTGTGATGCAAACTGCTGTCACATTCTCCCCAGAGCTGAGCTTTCCCCCCACTGAGTTTAACCCCCCTAGAGGATCAGTAGCGTATTAACTTTGTTTTCTCTGCTTTTAAACCTCCATCAGCATCTCCCAGTTCTGTTCTAAGAAAGCTTCTCATCCGTCAAGTCCTGTCCACTCAGAACCTTTTTATCAGCCTAAATTTAAAAATAAGTCAAGTGCTTAAAATCTACATGAAAGGTATGTGTGTGTGGGGGGGGGGCTCTGAAGTGGGCCATGCCACTGTCGATATCTGAAGATTGGTAATTTTTCCCACTTAATGATGATCCATGCGGTTTGTTTTAAGTAGTGAAGTGGTTTGTACAAAGGGTAATTCCTGGTAAATGAAGCCATTGCTCACTGTGGACGTCTTCAGATCGAAAGCAATTGAACTGAAACCTGCATATCAACCCTTTCTGTCTTTAATTAGAAAGTGATTCTCAGTGCAGAGAGTCACCCTGGGAAGATGGGACCCTGCAGGAAGTCTGAAGGGGGCGGATTATCCCCATGGACCAGCCATAGTTAGGAGTTTGGGAAACATTAGGGAGGCAGGCCGTGACAATCATGGCTGTGTAGAAAAGTCCAATTCTCACTGCTGTTGACTACCTGGCCTTACTCAGTCTGATGATTCATGGGGGCCCCAGTGGCATTTTTATCACATTCTTTCTTCTTGGCTGAGTCCCATGTTGATTTATGAGATAGTGCTGTGGATTGGGGGTAGTCGATAGTGTCAATACCACAGAAAAGAATTAGGATAGATTATCCTCATGTCTGAATTGTTTAAAGGAATTTAAGCGGCTGGAATAAGCACATTTCCAGGTGCAGGTGGCTGACTGATGGGGGCTAGAGTCTCCCGGTCTCTTTCTGTGAAGCTCTCCTGTCCTAAATTGGTTAAGTCATCTTCCCTGCTTCTCCGGTCTCTCCAGTTAAGGGGGAAGGCACGGATTCTGAGAGTGTTACCCATCGTGGGGGAAGGCCCACGTTTCAGCTGGGGTCAGCCTGGTCTTCCCCCCATTTCAGGGAGCCGTGGGAGGGGCAGCTCCTGTGGATATCAACCCTGTTCCCTCCTGTTCACTACAGGGTTACTGGGGCTGCTTCTGCTTTAAAATTACTTAATCCAGCGTTCACTCGTGGTAATCGTAAGCATCTGCTCGTCCACGGACCCGAGCCTTGCGCCATGCAGCCGCTCTGCCTGCCATTTCGTGGCGGTTTCTGTGTCAGAACATGTAACCGGCCGTGTCTGCCTTTGCCCAAGCGGAGAAGCCCATGTTAATAGTGCTCACATGCCATCTGTTTTCCTTACAGCTGGCCCTTGAATAATTGTCCAGTAGCTGATGGACTAAGGGTAGACAATCTTTTTTAGGGTTTTCTGATTCATTTAACCAGGCTCTCTGCCCCCGAGAGGAAGCATAATGCTTGTTTATTCATATTGGCCGGGTAAAAACAGTGTAGTTTGTCAGGCAAATAATAATCTTCTGGAAGAGAAAGAAATTGCAGCATTGTAAACAAAATCAGGTTGGTGCCTGTGTGCCTAAGGGGGCTGGGTGATGGGTAGGAGATGACATCCTCTGAATGAGGCATAGCCAAGGAGTGCGTGGGCGTAATTGTCCCATCTGCAGAGACCTTTTTAATGGACAGGAAGAGGTGTCCCCGTGTGCTGTTTAATTCAATTAAGAAAAGCAAAAAAAAAGTTCCATTCATCAATAAAGTTTCCTATTTCCGGGAGCTGCCAGAGAAAGAACTTTGCTGGACTGAGCACTGAACTGTGGCTGTCAGCGTGCTTGGCCTGCCTTATCTGGCCCCATTGAGAGCAGTGTGTCAAATAGGGTCAGCTCTTAGGCACAATGGCTCAGGAGGGCCCTGGCCCTGGCCAGTCAACCCCATTGAATGTGAGCAAGCTAGAGAAATGAGCAACCGGCACGCAGCCTACCCCTGCAGGGATCAACTGTCAGGTGTCTTTCTAAAAAATCCCAAGATTCGGTCCCTGAACTTGGCATAGGGTTAGGAAAGAGCTTATATGGTTGGAATGTTTTGGCTCCTGAGAGGCTTTGCGGAAAGAGAATTTCACTGCTGTTTCTTGTCTTTCTAGCATAGTGTGGGCTGATTGATTGATCCTGGATGAAAAAGAGCCCACGTTTTGGAACCAGGTTTGGGGGAAGAAGGTAGAGAGTGTTGATCCAAAGAACCACAGAGCATGGACAGTCCTGTGGTTATCTTTATCAAAACCTCATCAAGGTGTACACATAAGGGGCTTACTAAGGTGGATATAAGGAATGTGGTCCAGTTTTTCCAACTTCAGACATTCAAGCATCCCCTTCAGAAGTTTTGCTAATCTACTCACTACCACAGTTGCTATCCATTTAATATATAATTTAATTAACTTATATTTTAAACTTAAAAATAGACTTTCTCAAACCAAAAAGGAATATATATATATATATATATATATACAGCTGTGATATCATTTTTTCCAGTATAAATAGAAGTAAATATTTATTCATTTACATTCCATGTTTACTGAACACCCATCAGGTGTCAGCTGCTCTGCTAGACTCTCCCAGTAAGCAAAGCAAAGGCCCTGTTCTCATGGGTAGCCCATGTTCATGTGCAAGCCATCTCAGGAACCTGCAACGTCATAGCACACTCTGGAAAATGTCATCTTGGTCCATTGGCTTTCCTGGAAAGCCTCTGCCTTGCCGATTCTGAGACTGCTCATGGCTCATTCCTCCCCTGGACCCAGTTTCCAAAGAGCTGGACTGTAGTTAACTTCTCCAAGTTAATGTCTCCTCCCTTCTCCCAGGGCGGCAACCCTGAGGACATGGTAAAAGAACGTTGCTGTGCATCTAACGTCCGTGGCTTATGGAGGACTTAAGGGAAATGGATCTTGGGAGAGGTGTGAGAAGTGCCGTGGGCTCTAGCACTCAGCCAAGCTCTAGCTGAGGAGCAGTCTTAGCAGGTTTTCATCCCAGTCTCCATGTTGTGTTTAAAGACACACAGACTCAAAATTAGGAAGGCAGGCTGAGGCGAAAAGCATTCAGGTTAGTATATATTCCCAGGGATGTAATGGCTTTCTCTTTTCTTTTCTTTTCCTTTTTTTTTTTTTTAATATTGCAGCTTTGGAACAAAGTACAGGCAGCAGTAGGAATTAAGCGCCTGCTATTCCCCAGGACTGATGAGTAAATGCACAAAAAGTTTAGCTTTAAAGAGCCTTTTCTTTGGGGCCTTTTGGTGTGTTTGCTTGTTTTTTGCCCAGGATTCACCACCAGGACTAGATTTTCCTTATCAAAAACCATAGCAAATATCCTCAGTGAATCCAGGCATGGGTCAAGTGTGCTCTTAGGGAAAGGTGCGAGCTGAGAGATTTTCCTAGTGGATGACTCTTTCATTAATACTGGCATCTGAAAACAGAAGGAGCAGTGAGGCCTGCACATTGAGCATCTAACTGTCCATCTCAAGCATCTTACAAAATTCAGATGACAGACCTGTATCTACTTAGAACTCAGTTGGTGTCAGCTACCCTCCACTGCGTAGTTTTTGTTTGTTTTTAATTTTGTCTCTGAAGGTATAGATGGGACAGAAATAAGGACCTGAAGGCTTAATCCCAACTCTGTTATTCAATTAGCTGATTCAACTGAGCAAGTTGCTCTACTTGATTTGGGACCTTAATTGCTTCATCCGAAAAAACAGAGATTGGAATAAGCACTTCCTACTGTTCATTGCGAAGTGACGTGAGCTACAGATGGAAACGCTTAGCTCGTGCCTGGGACTCAGTGATCTGCCTGTCAGTGTCTGTTGAAGAAATGAGGAAAAGAATGTGTTAAAGGAAAGCAGAATCTGTTTACTGATGCTGGATATAACTTTGACTTTCAGCGTCTCCCAAACTGACATGATAAATGCACCCATGGCCTGCCAAGCACACAGACACAAGAGACTTTTTGGAGGGGTGGGTTCTGCCTGGGGTTCCCGGTCCCACCTGCCTGTTCTGGGTCCCTTCTCTTTCCTGCTTCAGCGAGTTGTCAGTCCTGCAGGCGTTACTGGATTATAATACCACTGCACAGCTCAATTAATGCTCCGTGCAAGAGGAGGGGAAATAAAAATTGTCTCGCTCTTGTCAGTAGCAAAGTTATTTACTTTCAAAAGCTGACAGAATCACACTGCAGGGGCTTCATTTATTTCCATTCAGAATGTCATTATTCTGTGATGCGGGAGACTTGGGCACACGTTGAAGTTCATTCCCAGAAGCTCTAATATGGTAGCGCCTGCTAATGTGTAGACTGTCCCTGGGGAGAGTCTGGGGAGCACTCCCGGTCTGGTGGGCACTGACATCCCACAAACGACCTGCTTTCAGGACGGACAGCTGACAGGTACATTTTCTGGCCTGCATCCTGTGTGCATTTCCTGCTGCCTGATCATCGGTCCTCTTTATCCTGAATCAAGAGAATGAGGTGCGAGGGTCCTAGTTCCACATCACTCTTCATTCTAGGCTGTTCCTGGAACTTCTAAAAACATTAAGGAGCCTCCTGAGAATGACTTTGCTTTGGCTCTATCCATTGTCTCTGATGAAAACTCACAGACAAGTGCTGCCATCCAAATAATCTGTTGGGTTTTTTTTGCTTCCTTTTTATCTTTGTCTCCCCCACCCACCCACTCTGCCCTGGGAAGGTTTGCAATGAGCAGTTATAAGAGAGGAAGGGCTTGAGCTGAGATTCTTTTCCTTTTCTTTTTTTTAAATAGTGCAATGGCTGAACCTTCCACTAGGGGTCTCCATTTAGAACATGTGACTCAGGATTCTTGAGGACTTTTTTCTTTTCTTTTCTTCCTTTTTTTTTTTTAAGATTCATTTGGTTCAACAACAATAACAAAAAAAAAAATGAATCTCTTTCTGTAAGCAGTAGGAGATGCCACTTGTAAGATCATTTAGGTAAGCGGAGAATCCAGCCATCCTCAACAACGATGATAATAATAATAAAATAATGAAAATAATGAAATAATCAATAACTTTTATGGAGTGCTATGTGACAAGCACATGACTAAGCACTTTCACATGGATTGCCACATCTGATGCCCCACAAAAGGCCTCCAGGGAGTTGATATTAATGACTTCATTTTTAGATGCAGAATACGAGGTGTAGGTGGGGAACACTGATATTTAAAACTAGACTCTTTCCCTCCAGCACTGACACTGATGACCACTATTCCCCACCTTCCCGGTGTCCTCCCCTTTGCTGTGTGGGGCAAGGGCTGGTTCTGCCTGATTTATAGAGCCGCCTTTGAGGCCTTCCCTGCAAGGGCAGCTCCATCATCAGACGGGTCCTTCTCTTTCCTTTTAATGGTCCTCTCACCCAAAAAGGCAAAGAGTTCTGAAGATCTGTCAACTTTGAGGCTAACGTCCATTTCATTTTTAGTTCATCAAGATTTTGTTTAATCAGCTAAAACAAACCATGAGGCTGCTAGACTTGGGAAGCAGGAGAGAGAGGAAAAAGAATAAGGCTGGGGAGAATTCGTCAGCACAGAGAGTGATGGAGTGTATGTCTCCGCAGCCAATTCCAATCCCCAAATCCCTGTTGTGCAGAGGGCTCTCCAACTAACAGAGGAAATGCAGTCACTCCCCGGCACCGTATTAATGATTTATACACCCCACACCACTGCTTTTGTTCACTTGCGGGGCCTGGTCATGTTAATAAAGGAATTTCAGGGAGTGAGGTCCTGCCTCGCCATGCTGTTTAGCTCAGTGCAGTGAAGGCTGCTTCATAAATCAAAAAAGAATTCAGTGCTTTACAAGCTTCCTGAGCTCGGAGATTGTGTGCCTGTGTGCCTGTGTGCCTGTGTGTGTGTGTGTGTGTTTAATCAGATTCACTTAGAGACATTTTCATTGCCTTTCCATAAAGGATGAATGAAAGAGGGGCTGCAATCTATCTTAGGTGCTTCAGGGTTGATCGGTTTGCTTCACAGTGGCATCACGACCCTATTTGTTTCCCATTTGGTGTTTATGCTTTACGGTGTTGTCTGTGAAAATGGGCCGACACTATTTTATTAGCATAGAGAGACGCACATCACATTAGAATCCCCATCCCTCCACATCATCAAAAAACCAACAGACAAGGAGAGGGCGAGTTTACTGTAAGCTGAATCACCATTTGTTCTCCACCAGCCAACAGGAGCTCCGTGGGCTCTTTAAACAATGAGATTTTTGAGGCCCTAAAAAAAATTATTATTATTTCAATTACTGACTGAAAAAAAATTACAGATCATGGCATTATTTTGAAAAGGAGTAAGGACTTTTATTTTCTGGATTGAGAATTCAAGCTCTAGGAAACTTTCTTCTCTCTAGTAAGCCACAGAAAGCTCTCATTTGAACCTCAGAATGTTTTTCTCATTGGAAGAAAAAATGATACAATCATGTATTTCATTCAGAGTCCTCAATTCCTCTTTCAAGATCATCGGCAGAGAAAAGCCCTGTTTATTTGTTTGCTTGTTTCTGTTGTTATTGTTGGGGGGGGGGTCACACTTATGTACCTTAATTACATCATGCATTCATTTTTGTGGGTAGTTATAAGACGGGGGGGGGGAGGGGGGAAGAGAATATTTATAAAATTAGAATGATACTTCAAATATTCCAGAATACTTTAAATATTCTAGTTAATAGGATTGTTTTTGTCTAAGATGAAATCTTGATTTTAGGAAATGCCCTTTAAAAGTAGCTACATAATAAGGCCTTTAGGAAATAAATATGTTAATTTAGTAGAATAGCTAAATGAACGCAAAGACAACGCCCTACACTAGCTCCACCAAAACCAGGGCTTGAGATTTTTTTATAGATATGAGCGAAAGTTTTACCTAACTGGTTCTTGTTAACATGCCTATGCAAGAAATATTTTTTTGGAAACTGTCCAGGGTGCCCGTCAGTAGTAATGAAATTGAAATAAATATCCAACAGTGAAGAATTCCTTTTACAATCTTGTCTTCCTGAAAAGTAAAGAACAGCATGTACATATTAACATAAGTAAATAATGTTACAATATTTTTTCGTCACAGGAAACATGATACAGCACTTTGGACGGGAAAGCAGGTGTCCAGCAAGGGCCGTTTACATTTATATTACACTGAGTTTGTGCTTGTTTTTGTCCTCTGTTATATGAATCCGTGAGTGTCTCATTGTCTTTAATTATGTCTACAAGGCACAAGACAGCAGTCAACATCTGCTCTATTGTTTGCTTGGTTTACATATAGCTTTGATGGGTTATTAAACAATCTATTTTTCAAATCCAAAACAGAGAAACCAGCCGAACCCATATTATGGCATTTTGTAAAGACACATTATGCAATTAGCACTTGGGATTTGTGCAAAGCTGGTGATTCACCCAAATAAACATCCCTTTATTCTGATAGCTCCTCTTGGCTTTCTGAAAAATATCAATTTCAAAATAAAATCAAATCACATTTCCTCCTTAATCATGTAGCATGCCAGGAAGATGATGTGTTAATACGAGGGACGGATCCTTCACTTTTCATATCAGAGAAAAAGCAACTTTCCAAAATAAAATTTGTGGAATTCAAGACAGCAATTACCTCCTTACACATAATACAGGACTTTTTAGAGCAGTGGTTCTCAACCTTCCTAATGCCACGACCCTTTAATACAGTTCCTCATATTGTGGTGACCCCCAACCATAAAATTATTTTCGTTGCTACTTCCTAACTGTAATTTTGCTACTGTTATGAATCGTGATGTGAATATCTGCTATGCAGGATGTATTTTCATTGTTACCAAGGGGTCACGACCCACAGGTTGAGAAACACTGTTTCAGAGTTTATATGATACTATTGGAGAAGGGAAATGTGTTTTAACCATTTATTGGAGGGTTCCTTACACTCCATTATCTGTTTATGAAAGACTTGTCTGGTCAGCTGTAGCAAAGCAGGTGAGGGCTAGAATGGTTAAATCACTTCCCACCTCATCCTCTCACTTAATTTTGTCATTAATAATTAATTCGCTTATTCATTCAACCTGTTTGTTTAGCCTCTGCTGTGGCTCAGAAACCAGGTTAGTAACTGAGGCTACACAGACAAGAAAAGCGCCTTTGTTTTCCTTCATGGAAATAAGTTCCAAGTTTTGGGGAGACACGCAAGTAATCGCCACGTAACGTGGACTCCGAGGTGGCATTAGTGCACTGAAGCAGAGCAGAGCAGTCCCCAGCCCACAGGCAATAGGAAGGTTGGATTCAGGTGAGGGAAGCTTTCTCTGAGGAAGCGACATTGAGGCCGAGATGGGGTGGATGGAGGGGGGCAGAGAGGCAGGGTCAGGGTAGAAGGGACCCTTCATCCCAGGCAGAGCGTGCGTTCCAGCTGCCATGGGCCTGGGTGTTCTCAGGGAACTGTAAAAATGACAAAGGGGCCAGGGAGGCAGTGAGAGAAGGGGAAAGAGGGGAGAAGGGTGGAAACCTCTGGGATTTGCAAGCCCTGATAGGAGGGTGGGACTTTATTCCAAGAGAGAGTAAGAGAAAGAGAGAAAAAAATAGCACTTGGGGGCTTTATGCAGGAGACAAATATGATCACCTTTAGAAAGGCTGATTTAGCTATTCTTCAGAGAACACATTGCATTAGAAGGGGACGGGGTGGAAGGTGGGGGGGGGGAAATCCACTGTGATAACCCGGTGTGAGATGACAGTCACTTCGGCTGGGAGTAGCTAGAACAGGTGAGCAGGACTGAAAGTTTTGGAAACCAAACCTGATACCCAACCCCACCGCTGATGTTCAGTAGAGGGAGAAAAGACGCCACGCTCTGAAGGCGGCCTTCGGAGCCCAGTGGGGAGGACGGGCAGGGCCACTGTGGGGGCCTTCAGGGACAGAGTGGCAGTCTGCCTCAGCATATCTCAGGCCAGACTCCTCTGAGTCGGTGTTATGTGACAGGAGCTCAGAATTTTAGTGTCACATCTCCTACGTTATTTGGTAGAAGAGTCTTCCTAGACCAAGTTCACCACCCCGTAGAAGCATGACTGCCCATGTGTCAGCAACAGGCTTCTGATGCTGGGGCTGAGGAGTGGGGCCCAGTCTGACAAACCATCCAGTGGGCAGTGTCTCCACCCTGCCTCTGGCCGTGGCAGCGCAGGAGTTGAATGTATTCACATTGGTGTCAGAATTGGTTTTGAGTTTTAAACATATTGCAGATGTTACAGGCCTCTGAATGGCTGTGTGGGCAGATTTATCAACCTCTGTGCAGTGTTATTTCTGCATTTTTGAAACAGGTAATGTAGGACCCATAGCAGAGTGTTGTTAGGAGCATGAGAGAGTTTGCACAGCACCCAGCACAGTACCCGGAACATGGAAAAAGCCCAGTATTTTTACTCTGGGTGCTGGTGCCATGATGGTGATGGAGGTGGTGATGGCAGTGGTGATGCTGGTAATGGTGCAATGATGGTGGTGGTGGCCGTGGGGAGGCTGGTGATGTTGATGGCAGTGTCTGAGGTGGTGCAGAGACTGGTGATGATATTTTGTGATGATGGTGGTGAATGGCAGTGGTAATGCTGATGATGGTGATGACAGTGTTGTTGGTGGTGGGGAGGCTGGTGCTGGTACTGCCATGTGGTGAAATTTGGTGATGACAGTGATGCTTATTAGAATGAAGCATGAGAGAATAGTTTGACCCGTAAGCACCTGGGTTCAAGTTTGGTTCAAGCCTACCCCTTCCTATCTGTACATATGCCTTTGAGCAAATTACTTAACTTTTCTCTGTTTTCACTTTTTATCTACAAAATGGGAGTGATGATATTCACTGTCAGTCAGTATGAGGATGATTAAATGAAATGCATATTTGTAAAAAAAAAATCAAAACAGTCTCATAATAAACAAACTCGAACAGACATAGAGAATATTTGTTAAACAAAGTACTGGCACACAGTACAGCTTTAAAAGAAAAAGATCCCCAGTGGCTTCTGCTCTGCTGCTTTATTCTGGATTTTGCTTTTCATAGCAGGCAGGAAAGGCCACCAGGAGAGTTCCCCACCCCCATCTCTCCTTGTGTTCTACACAGAACAGGTGTGTGGTGAGCCAGAGTTCTGGCAGAGTGCAACATGAAAAAGACTCCCAGTAATTATAAAAATAACAACGAGGGCTGCTTTGCGAGGTAGGCAGATGAGCACACCACTAGCCAGAATGATAAATAGTGCCTGCAAATGTTAGTCCCAGTGGGAGTGTGGGAACATATGGGGATAAACCACACGAAAAGTTGGGCATCATTGGTAAGTTTGAGGTGGTTAAGGCAGCCCACTCCAGCACCAAGTTTTTTTCTTTCTTTCTTTTTTTATCCTAATTTTAAATCCTTCAGTTCCTTTTTATCCCTTCGTTCTATTTTGGTTCTAAAAGGAGCATTCATCTTTGAGGCCAGCCACAGAGTCTCCAAGGAAGTAAGATCTGTGTGGTTACCCTAAAGAAATGGTCACCCCAGAATCTAGGAGTTTCTACACTGAGCTCTATTCAGTATTGGGGGTGGTGCACATGACACGGTAGATTTTTTAGGGGATGCTGACATGTTGAGTTCAGACCTGTGATGGGTGGGCATGCAGAAAGATTACAACCTGACCAGCCCAATACATTTGCAAACATTTGTAGATAGGAAAACAACTGTCTCTCTGCCAAATATTATTACAAAAGAAGACGTGGCATGTGGCAGGTTGATTCAGGGTCAGTGTTTGTATGTCTGGGTTTGAATCTCGTTTGGAGATTCTACAGTCTGTTTGGCATGGCTCTGCAGAAGTGCGACTTCTCTGGAAGGGTATTTTGGAATTCTTTGTCACCACCCACAAAGCTTTCCCTGAGCCTCAGAAGAGCTTTCAGCATTGAGGCAAGATTTAGAATGTGGGCACCTGAGGGTTTGTGCCAGCTCCTTAGTAGATTTCCAGGGTTTTTACTTAACAAATGCATCAACATCCTCAGTCATATAAAACTGGCAGAAGCCAGGAGATAGATTTGGAATCAGGCAGCTGTGGCTTTGGCCACCGGCCCTCCCACTCAAGTAGCCATGAATGGTGTCAACTCCTCTGTGCTACAGTGTCCTCAGCTGAAGAATGAGTATATCATGAATGCCATTACCATAGAACTGTTAAAAGATTGAAGGATCTAATGTCTTTCAAGTGCTAAGAATTATATTTGGCACATAGCAGGTAAAAAAAAATATATCTTCTAGGACTTATTTTATGTGTGTGTGTATTTTCTGTGCTTGCAACTAATTTTATATCAGTCTAGCATCTATTAGTTTTAAGGGACAGAAACCCGATTCAAATGAACTTACGCAAATGTGGAGATTTACCGAAACTGGGATAGTTGAGAGTCAACTAGCAGTAAGTGGTTGACTTTACACGTTCAGCATTCTAGTTGAGATATGAACAGACAGGGTCATACTAAGTTATAAATACCATGACCAGAGTTCAAACACTTAAAAATAGACGTAAGCCCAGGGAATATTTTAAGTATGTTGTTGTATTATTGATTTTATAACATTATTATAATATTATGTTATAACCACTTTATTATACTATTATATAATTTAGCCATTTTGTGAGGAGAGTGTTATTTCTCCCAATTTATAAGAGAATTAATTGAGGTTTAGAACCGTTAAGTAATCTGCCCAAGGTAACATAGCCAGGAAATTTCAAAGCCAGGATTTGAACCCAAACTTGGTATGCCTCCAATACCGGAATTTTTAGCCAGTATGATACATTGTTGTTGTAATAAAAATAAGTGTGTTTTTTATGGAGACCAGAGAAATATATATTTTTAAAAAACACGTTTCTTTCTAGGGAGGTAACAAAGCAGGTGATTATGAGTCTGACTCAGGACCTAGAATTTACCATTCACAGGCCAGTCCCTTAATCTCTCTCCACTTCAGCTTATCAGTGACATAGTGATAGTAACAGGACTTACCTTGTAGGGTAGTTGCGAAGATTAAATGAGTTAATATACAGGGGGGTTAGAAAGTGTCTGGCCAATGATAAAGGGTACATAGGGTTTGTTTAAAAATAGATGGTAAAGTAAGAGTCAGAAAGGAAATGAGGTCACTCAGGGTAGTTCCTCTTTTGATGTCCCCAGAGTGTCCCAGAAGGACACTGCTAATCTGGGAAGTTAAATCCCACCTGTCAGAGGCTCTCCGTTGCCACCAGCTGCCTGGCTATGACATCGTGGGGAAACCATCTTGCAGCAGTCAGCCCCTTGGCTAATCCTCTTGGATGAGAAGCTCAGCTGTGCCATTTGGCACCTCTTGGCTCTGGGGCCCTGGTGTCTCTGTCTTGACTTTAAGTCTGGACCTCGTAGTTTCTGGAAATGCAGGTTTATTCTCTGCTTCTTTTCCTCCCTTGCCGCTCTGTTTGGTGGATACCCTAGGAAGACTAATACCCACTCATTCCTTTAATATTGTTTATTTCCTGGCCTGCAGCAAGAGATGAAAGCTTCAGCAGAGAGAAGCCATATTCTATTCTAAGAAGATTTCTTGCTGTTAGACAAGAAGGGTAAAAATGTGTTTTTGGGCTTCTTAATGACTGACTTGTTGGTAAGTCTGGGATGCCTCAGGACCTCCTCAAGCTGTTTGACCTTCTTGCCACCTTGGAAACCTACCCTACCCTCTCCCACCCCCACCAAGAGCTCTCTGACCTCCAAGTACATATCCTCAAAGTCATAGTGCTGGTAAACATGTCACCGTAATTTCACATGAGAACACCATCCGGGCTGTTAATATGAGCCCATCTTAAGGGATCCTGACTTTACAGATGTCCGTCCTTTATAAAAAGCACAGCACATACTGGCTACCTCCTTCAAAACCTGGTAGTCATTCAAAGGCCTCTTCAGAGTCCACGGTTGAATTTCACAGGAGCCGTCAGCTCCCTGCAAGGAAAACTGACTCATGTGCAGTTTTCTGGAATGAGAAAATGTCCCAGAGGGGTGTATGCATCAAAAATAAGAAAGAAGAACCATTACTTAACCTCCCAAAGAGCCACGAATGGAGGACAAAGCCACAGAGAATCGAGCCCTGGAGGGCAGAGGGGACTTCAGCACCAGGAAGGACAGTCGGAAGACTAATCTCTGTCTCGGGCCTTCTCACGACTCCCCCTCCACCTTCTCCTCCTCTCCCAGGAGTTTCCCTGGTGATTAGCCCAACTCCACCTGCCTGCAGCATCCTGAGGCCTCGGGGTGGTAAGGGTCAGCTCTTGTCTGTTTTTGAAGCCTTACCTGCTCTGTCTACTATCTTTGACTGTCTCCTGCTTTGCCTCAAACGGCTGCTCGAGTGGTTGAGATTAGGTGATGGGTGGACAAGAAAGAAGAGAAAGAGGCTACTCAAGCTTGAGTTAGAAAGACCAGGCCAGCATTTCTCATCTGCTAACAAAGGGCTTCTCAGAGTAGCCAACCAAAGGGGGTTCTGCAGCCTGCCCAGTCCAAGGTGCAGCTTGGCCAGGGAACAGCTGCTATGCTGCCTCGCCCCCCCCCCAAACTTCCGCTGTAGTGTCTGTTCTGTATCAAATGTAACAGACCCCACTTGGTAGGGATTTAGAGAGAATAAACCAAGGTATCACAGATGATGGGATTACTATAGAGGCTCTCTCAGGAAGCACTGAATAAACGGAAGTGCCCACGAATGAATGATTAGCCCATCTCCACCAATGAAAAGAACTGTGACGATGGTGATGAAGATAAAGAAGAGATTGGAAGGAAAGAAAAAGGAACAAAGTGAAGAGCCTCCCTCACACAGGGCTTAACACATAATAACCTCCAGCCGGATAGCAAGGTGGATGGAGAGATGGGTGGGATGTTGGTTATCAAGTCAGTTTCGCAAAATCTGGATCAAACAAAATCCAGTAGTTTCCCCCGCTCCTTCCTGGATTTCTCAGGTGTTTTTATATGGGAATAGTCATCATGAATTCTCTAGGTGGGAGGGGGCAGAGAAGGAGAGAGAACAGGAAGAGATGTGGAGGGAAAGCTGAATTTCCCCAACTTTTCCCAACATGGGCTCCTTTTTACAGTGAAACATCTAATGAGGCCTCTGTCGTGCAGAGGAAGCTTTGGGAGATGCCTGCGCAGGCTCATAATTTCCAAAGAGAAAATGAGGCGCGTGGAGCTCAGGTGGTTCAGCCGATTCAGCAGCTGCATGGGGCTTGGACAAAGACGTGTGGTTATCAGTCCCGGAGACTTGTGCTATTTGCAGTGGTTTCTGTGCCCAGCTCCGACGGGGGCCTGCAGCACAGAAGGAGGAAGGCGTAAGGATGACAAAAAGAAGTCTAGGGGAGCAGCTGCACTGCCCCCAACCCCATCCTCAGGGAGTATTTGTTTGCCTCAAGCAAGGTCAACAAATTCTCAAACCCAGTTGCCATTCATCCCCAGACAGGTCAGAGGTTGGTTCCTGAAGCATTGTTGATCTCAGCAGAGATGATGTGCAGGGTTGATATTCTTAGATTTGCTCATTCAGCCAGTCAGTCTGGCTTTCAGAGGAGAATCAGGTCAAGAAGCGCTTAATGAACCAAGAGGAGTGTGGTGCTGCCTGCACCACTGGGGGCTCCAGTGACAATCAGGAGCCTCCTCACTCCCCAGACCTGCTGGAATTCAGTTGCTGAGTGTCTTGATAACCATTTGTGGAGGTGGGGGCAATGTGACTGAGGGTCCCAGATTCTTTGGGTTCCTTTTCATTCAAAGGCACCATCTTCATCATCCCCGTAAACCATCAGCTGAGCTTGAAATTCTAAGGTTTGGGTTTCAAAAAATATATTCAGAACATATCCTTTGCTACTTCCTGTGTCTTAATTTTTTGTTTGGGTCATGGAAGAAGGAGATAAGCTCTTAGGTAAGAAGGCCCTTCACAAGTTGCATTTGGAAGCACTATTTTATTTAACAAGCTCATGGGTGAAGGGGGAGAAGAGTTTTGGTGTCCCTGGCTTGATGCTCCAACCAGCTGCTACTGATTCTTTTATCACTATGACAACTATCAGCTCCAGTTTACTAAGTGTCTGCTATGAACCAATGTCTTGGCTATGTGCTGCAGGATATTGTACTATTTAAATATCTAGACCACTTTATGACTTACGATTACTAATTGCATTCTATTTTACAGAAAATAAAGACACAGAGAGGTTGTTAATGTGCACGGCAACCCACAGCTAATAACTGGCAGAAACTGGGCGTTCAATGTGACTGGTGTCACTCAGGGTGAGCTCTGCACTGTTAAGCTATGGAGCTTCAAGTAAGGGAGTCCAACATGGTAAGGAGAAGTACCAGGTAGTGAGAGAACAGTAGGAAGAACTTATGCTTAATAATTATTTACCATTCTTGTTAAGTCTTTTCTAGGTACCACCTCATTTTTATGGGTTAATGAAACCAGTCCATCAGAGGGATTAGGGATGCACCTTCTCTTCTCTTTATGGGATTTACCCCAATAGATTGGTCCTCCAATGAGCATTCTAATGGGAGTGGGGTTGTAACTTGGAGAAGAGCTGCCTAATGGCCCTCGTGTATCCTACCCACAATATATGAGGTCTGATGATTCAGTTCACAAACTTGCCACTGCACACTTAACATTGGAAGCTCTGTACAAATAACTTCTCACACTCAGCATAGCAGACCAAGTAAATGTCAATAGAGAAACAAAAAAATCTTACCTCAAAATCTTGGCCAACAACACATGGCTCTTGCATCATGACAGTGCACCAGCTCACACAGCACTGTCTATGAGGGAGGTTTTAGCCAATAAACAGATAACTGTGTTGGAACACCATCCCTACCTCAATTAATATGGCCCCCAGTGACTTTTTTCCTTGCCTAAACATAAAGGAAATATTGAAAGGAAGATATTTTGATGAAATTCAAGACATCAAGGATAATACGATGATAGCTTTGATGGCCATTCCAAAACCGAATTTTAAAAATGCTTTGAAGGGTAGGCTAGGCACTGGCATTGGCACATAGCTTCCTAAGGGGAGTATTTTGAAGGTGCCATAGTGATATTCAGCAATGAGGTCAATAGTACTTTGTCTAGAACAAGTTCACAAATTTAGTTGTCAGACCTTGTGTGACTATGGAAGCATTTCCCACAGAAGATCTTCCCTTCTCAGTAATGAGTTCGATGCTCTGTGACTGGGGTACTGTGAGACCCCTCTTGGGGCGAGCCTCCCCCTTTTCTGGGAATTCACCTTCAGTCCTGGGCATTCAGGACTGAACATCCCATGGAGCATCTCAGGGAGCTGGGTGCTGGGAGAGCACCTCTGAGAATACACCTGAGCTGAGTGGCGTGTGCGTGCATAGTGTCTGATGGTGAGCGGCAGTCCTCACGTTGGGTTCCAGCCACTCCCGTGGTGTGGTCTTCCCTCACCGTCTATCAGGTCTCAGGGGAGTGTAGGGAAACCTCCCTCCTGCATGATCCTGTAACCGCAGGCAAGGCATTTCACCTCCCTGAGCCTCCATCTCGTCTGACAGATGAAAGGTAATTCGCCGGTTCTTCTTGAAGATCTACTCTGTGCTCAGTCCTGTGACAATGACAGGAGAACAGGGTGCCTGAGGATGTCCAATAGAAACATACCTTCAGGGACCACTAGCTACATCTTTGCATCCTGGGGTGTATCCCTGCTGGTGTTTCAGAATCTCAGCCAAACAGATCGTGAGTGCTGGGGGAAGGTCGGGAGGCTTCCGGGGGACCTGGCCTGTGACTGCTGGTTTTGGTCATGGGGCGCAGTCCCATGGCAGGTAGAAGCAGGAACACGGAACACTTCAACAGAGACACAGATGGGGTCTAGATAAGACAAAGCTGGCGTAAGAAGCAGAGAGAGAGAAAAAGCAGTTGTGCACAGGGACATTGTAAAGAAGGAAATAAAAATAAACTAGCCCTTCTTGAACACCTTCCAGTGCCAGGAACGGCCGCAGGCACAGGTCTTTTCACTGCCGAGCACACCTGTGAGAGGTGCAGGTGTCATCCCATTTTACCCCTGACGAGGCCAGGGCTCAGGGCTGAAAATACCATCCTGGATCAGATGCTTAAAAAAGGATGGTGGAGTTTTTCTTTTATGTGGGTATTAGATTGTCTACTGGCTCCATATTAGTATTGGGGGGCAGGTGAACAAGGGAGTGGAGTGATGAGAGGGAGAGAAATGGTTGTGACCCACCTAATGGGCACAGTGTTAGGGTGTGTGGCTCACTTCAGGGTGGGACACGGCTATAAGAGGGACTCCACCTCATGAATGCAAACATCGTAACCTATGTCTTTGTACTATAAAATTAACCTGAAATTAAAAAAAAAAAAAAAGATGGCCAAGCCAAGCTTCAAGCCCATACTCTCTGATTTTCAATTCATGCTTTTTCTGTGCCTTAATGCCCCCAGGGCACTGGAGATGACCTTGGAGATGCAGACAGGTGTCTCAAGTAGCTGGGGGCCCCTGGCAGCCTGTTCATGTTGCTCACAGTTTATCAGTCATTTCAGGAATGCCTTGTGGAAAACTTCACTTGCCTAGTCACCATTTTAACCATTCAGTGAACAGGGAAGAAGGGCTTGCTTCTGTATCTGAGCCAGTGTGCCTTCTGGTGAAGGCATCGTCTCACTTAGAGTCATCCAGTGTGAGCCGTCCTTAAGTAAATGCTAAAATGACTCCACCACACGGTGACGATGCAGTTAGTTCTGCCCCGGGTAGTGAGGAAGGCTTTGCAAAAAACATGACGTTGGACTTAGACTAGCAAAGATGAGCAGGAAGGAGGGAGGGAGAAAGGAAGGAAAGGAGGAAGGGAGGGACAGAGGGACAGAGGGAGGAGGGGATTTCTGCAGAGCAGGCGAGTTTGAATGGAAACTCGAATTCTCAGAAGGGTTTGGTGAAGGCAGCTCCCCAGTGTAGTTCGAACAAATGAGTGTTTTGTATAAAGAAGGAGACTCTGTATTGGAAAGTGACTCTAGACAGGTAAAAATGAGAAACAGTGTCGAAGGCCTCGGATACTGTAGCAAATCCTATGTTATGCAACTTGACCTGGAAACAGGATGGTGTGAGCAGCTAAAGAATCTGCACAAATATGTACTTTTTAGATAAACTTTGTCAACATACAAAAAACAGGAAATTTAATTACATTAAACTTATTCAACAATAGGATCAGAGAAACACCTTGGTTTACGCATCTTGTCTTATTTTAACGTTCAACAAACAGCAACTGACAACCAATTAGGAAGCAGGCAGAGAATGGTGGAGAGGGACCCCCAGAAGGCTGAAGTTTAGGTGGGAACTCCCTCATAGATGTGGTGTGAGGGAAGATGGTTCAACACACGGAGATCTTCCAGTCTTTCCAGAGACCTTGTAAAGGCTCGGTGCCCGTAGCTCAGTGAGTAGGGCGCCGGTCACAAACATGGAAGCTGGTGAGTTCAAGCCCAGGCTGGGCCTGCCAAACAACAATGACAACTGCAACCAAAAAATAGCCAGGCATTGAGGCAGATGCCTGTAGTCCCTTCTACTTGGGAGGCCGAGGCAAGGGAATCACTTAAGCCCAAGAGCTGGAGGTTGCTGTGAGCTGTGATGCTATGGCATTCTACAGAGGGTGACATAGTGAGACTCTGTCTCAAAAAAAAAAAGACCTTTTAAATGTAAAGCCATGTGATAACATTAGTTCTTTAATTAGTCTGTGTAGACTCAGTAACAATCATTATCATCATTTCCTTCTACAGACTGGGTGTGGTTCCGAAAGCTGCAGTCAGCTCTGTTGACCAATAGATTCCATGCGGAACTGTTTTTTGTTTTTTCTTTTTAACAATGTGCTGTTTTTATATACAATTTGAAATATTTTCATCAAACTAGTTAACATAGCCTTCATGACAATTTCTTAGTTATTGTGTTAAGACATTTATAGTCTACATTTACTAAGTTTCACATGTACACTTGTAAGATACACCATAGGTGTGGTCTCACGAATTACCCTCCCTCCACTAAACCTCCCCCCTCCTCTTTCATATGAAAGCTATAAATTAGTTTCATAGTAGGGCTGAGTACATTGGATACTTTTTCTTCCATTCCTGAGATACTTTGCTAAGAAGAATATGTT
>CAUYQV010185332.1:0-21358 GCA_963574575.1 Galagoides demidoff
GTGAGCCCCAGGCTTCTCCATGGTGGTGAAGATGCCAGTGGACTCACAATGTATTCAGCGCCTGCCTCGCCCCATTTGATTTTGGTGGGATCTCACTCCTGGAAGATGGTTATGGGATTTCCATTGATGACAAGCTTCCCATTCTCAGCCTTGACTGTGCCATGGAATTTGCCATGGGTAGAATCATCCTGGAACATGTAGACCATGTAGTTGAGGTCAATGAAGGGGTCACTAATGGTGACAATATCCACTTTGCCAGAGTTAAAAGCAACCCTGGTGAACAGGCGCCCAATATGTCCAAAGTCGTTTATTCTGACTTTCATTTTCATCATGGTGCCTTGGGGATGCAGCTGGCGCAGAAGAAGCAAGTGTCTGACGCACGGGAGGACCACAGAGCCTGCTAGAATATTTCTAAACACATATTGAACTTAGTTCCAGGGTGAGATTTCTGAACAAGAGACAATACAATAAAATGTGGTGATTGAACTTGGAATAGACGGACATGGTTGTGAATAGTAATCCACTTAAAAAAAAAAACAACTTTTTTTTTTTTTAAACAAAGAAGCTCTGGGACCTCATTTTCCTTATTTGTAAAGTGGAAGTGACAAAGGTATCTACTTCTTGGGATCAGAAATCATTGGAGAAATTATATAAAGTATATAGTATAGTGCCTTATATGGAATAAAGACCCAGTAAGTTCCTGCAGTTATTATGAGTGGGTAACATGGGCAAGTGTTTTGAAGATACATATTTCTAGAACTATGAGGCAATTATTATTATTTTATTATTTGTTTTTTTGTAGAGATAGAGTCTCACTTTATCGCCCTTAGTAGAGTGCTGTGGCATCACACAGTTCACAGCAACCTCCAACTCCTGGGCTTAGGAAATTCTCTTGCCTTCGCCTCCCGGGTAGCTGGGACTACAGGTGCCAGCCACAAGGCCTGGCTACTGTGAGGCAATTATTAATGTTCATTATGTCACTAGGATATGATTGACGGATTTTTTTTTTTTTTTTTTTTTGCAGTTTTTGGCTGGGGCTGGGTTTGAACCCACCACCTCCAGTATATGGGGCTGGCACCCTACTCCTTTGAGCCACAGGCACCCCCCTAATTGATGGATTTTTAAAAAGGGCTTTCTTTCCCTTTGCCTAAAATGTCCCAAGAATCTTCAGGATATACATTCAGGTGTTGATAGTTATTAATAATTTTTAGACATTTTTGTTTTAAGAAAAATAATAATAAAGAACTATTATAGGCTAATTGTATCCACTTTTTAAAGAATTTATACTGGTGTGCTTTTTATGACTGTGCCTCTACAAAGTCTAGGAAGAGCCCTCACTTTATAATCTAATTCATTTTTTGACTCCTGAATAGCAAGAGAGATGGCTGGAACCTGTCTGCCCTGTAACACAGCTTGCTGGATGACTTGGGGCTGGAAAGTAAACTGTCTGGGACTTAGTACCTTACTTAGAAAACAATAGAGTTGACTATCTCTCTGGGGTCTCTTCCAGGATCAAATGTTGTTGTGCTGTGAATAGCAAAGATTGGCTGTTTTAAATATGTCTTGTTCCTAAAGGACAACTTCTTTAAAAAAAAATTTTTTTTTTAGATGGAGGTCTTAGTATATTGCCCAGGCTGGTCTTGAACTCGGGGGCTCAAGCCATCCCCCTGTCTCAGCCTCACAAGTAACTACTTGGCATATACCACTATAGGCATATGCCACTGTGCCCTGCTGACTTTAAAAAAATTTTCTTTTAGAGAAGGTCTTGCTATATTGCCTAGGCTGTTTAAAGTATAGTTTAAAGCAGTGGCTATTAGCCAGGGACATTTCCATCTCTTACAGGATATCTGGGAAGTTTGTAGACATGTTTTTGGTTGTCACAATGATGGGCAGTTTTGCAATCCATAAATTCTATTTCATTTCAGAAGAGTAGAGGGGGCATGGGTCTAACAGGGCTGAAAAACACTGCTTTAAAGGTAGCTGATGATAACAGTAATCGCTGTATTATGAAAATATTAGGACAGTATTAAGTTGCTAGGTTTTGGTTTGGAGAATACAGGAAGAAGGAGTGCTAAGCATTCCCTGACCTGTGTTTCATCATGACACCATCATGGGTCAGAGAGAGAAAACGGGACCAGAGGCTGCGGAAGGGGTTGTCTGTCAACACGGTTTTAGAAAACACCTGGTTGAGGCCCCTCACTCCTGGCTAATTCTCCCTGTCTTATACTAAGGATGTCCTCTGGTGGCTCTGAGATGTGCATGCAGGGTTGGCTGGCTTTCTGCTGGCTGCGTGACCTCTGTTTGTTTATGCTGGTTGCAGAATTGTGTGTCATAGGACATCTTCCTTGGCCAGTACATTCCTCCACACCCTTGGGAGATGATGTGGGGAGGTATCTGCAGATGGTCTCCATAAAGAAAGCCTGTTTCATCAAGCTTCCTGCCTTTAAGCTATTTGGCAATACTGTGGGAGCCTCTGGTGATTGCGACAGCAGCTCAGTCAGATTTTTTCCCAGAGTGTGATATTATCAACAATAATAATATTTAAAGTAGTATTTTTTCTCAAAATGATGGGAAAGAAAATGGTAATCATGGGTTTTATTAGCACGTAACATGCACCAGGCACTGTGTTAAGTGCTTTAATGCTTGTAAGAACACCATGAGGCAGGGTTCCTTAATTTTTATGGGAAAAAGCTGAAAGAATTAAGTTACTTGCCAAGGGTCCCACAGCTACTAAGTGGTCGAGACAGGATTTGAACACACATTGGTCTCACTGGAACATCTGTGCTTTTAATACTCTGTTGCCTTCTCTAATCTGTGCCTGAATCCTAAACTGTTGGATATAAGAGAGGTGATGCACTTTGGAAGTTTATGATTATGTGTTCATCCAATTCAAAAAGACCAAATCTCAGGCCAGGTGAGGTGGCTCACACCTGTCATCCTAAAACTTTGGGAAGCTGAGGTGGGCAGATCGCCTGAGCTCACAGGTTCAAGACCAGCCTGAGCTACAGCGAGACCCCATCTCTAAAAAGAGCTGGGCATTGTGGTGGCTGCTTCTAGTCCCAGCTACTAGGGAGACAAGAGAATTGCTTGAGCCCAAGAGTTAGAGGTTGCTGTGAGCTATGACACCAGGGCACCCTACTGAGGGTGACAAAGTGAGACTGTCTCCAAATAAAAAACAAACCCCTCCCAATCCCCCAAAGACCAAATCTCTTGGCATGGGTCACAGAACCTCAAACCAAGTGAGGGAGTTATTGTAGGTCCCCAGGGGCCTGGGCATGATGGCTGTGGGCAGGCAGCCCTTATTTCATCCAGTAGCTGAAGAACACCAGCCAAGGCTGGGAGAAAAACATGAGTCTCCTGAGGATTTGCTGTCTGGATCCCTTCCCAAAAGTATTTTTTCCTCTGGTAAAAAGTTCAGGGTCACAACTCCTGTTCATTTAGGTCAGAAAGTCGGCAACTTGATCAATGATTTCCTGTTCCTTGAAGATAAATGGCTTTCCTATTTAAGAGATAAATTTTTATTTTGAAAGTTCAGTACCCTTTGATTTCTTTATAATGGATTTCATTCAAATGAGTTTCCTAGCTGTGACCTGTTCCAGGGCTTTTGGCCAAAGTAAATTGTGCTAATGGGGAATAACAGAAACTTCAGGAAAATCATGTGCTCCTAAATTTAAGTCATGGATGAGGGCTTAGAAATCATTTAGTCCAGGCTTTTTGTTTTATAGATAAGGAAATAGGGAGAGAAGAAGGGTGTCCAGGATCACGTTGCCGCTTCTGGCTCTTCCTGCTTCCTTCACTGAAGGATGTGAAGATACTTTCAGCTATTTCTGTAAGAGTTGTTACATCAAAACTTGCCAACCCAAATTCTAATGCATACTAGATTTACGGATTTTTAATAAATATTAATACTATTAGAATTTTTTCTTTTCTTTTTTTTTTTTTTTTCTTGAGACAGATTCTCAAACTGTCGCCCTGGGTAGAGTGCTATGGCATCATAGCTCACAGCAACTGCCAACTCTTGGGGTCAAGCTATCCTCTTGCCTAAGTTTTTTCATTTTTAGTAGAGACAGAGTCTTGCTTTTTGCTCAGGCTGGTCTCGAACCCGTGAGCTCAAGCTATCCACTTGCCTCAGCCTCCCAGAGTGCTAGGATTACAGGCATGAGCCACCACATCAGGCCTAGAATTTTTTCTTAAAACTTATAGTTTTGTGGGCGGCACCCATAGCTCAGTGGGTAGGGCACTGGCCACATATACCAAGGCTGGTGGGTTTGAATCTGGCCGAGGCCAGCTAAAATTAACAAAGACAACTGCAACAAAAAAAATAGCTGGGCGTTGTAGCGGGTGCCTGTAGTCCCAGCTACTTGGGAGGCTGATGCAAGAAAATCGCTTAAGCCCCAGAGTTTGAGGTTGCTGTGAGCTGTGACACTACAGCACTCTACCAAGGGTAATATAGTGAGACTCTGCCTCAAAAAACAAAACAAAAAAACAAACAAAAAATAAAAACAAAAAGAACTTACAGTTTTGTGTACTGGACACACAGGATTTTTTTAAACTAGGAAGTTTTGTTTTGTTAATAGTCTCTTTTTTCTTGTGAAAGTCATACGTGTTCACTTTGTAGAACAAAGGTTGGCAAACTGTGTCCCATGGGACAAATGGGTCCTGTTTTCACACATCAAGTGTTGCTGGCACACAGCCGAGTCCAATCATGTACTTATTCTCCTTACTAGCAGAGTTGAGTAGCTGTAGCAGAGACCTTAAGACCTGCAAAACCTTGAGTATTTACATCTGATGCTTTCCAGAAAGAGTTTGTCAAACCCTGTGGTAGAATATCTGAAAAAATACAGAAATATCACACTAAGAAAACAATGATCTCTATCTCACCTTCATAGACTTAGGTTGGTTCTAAGTTTAGCATTCTCCTGGCTAAATAGTTCAGAAATCTCTATTTCCTAAGGACAAATTCCTAGAAGTGGAATTCCTGAGCTAGTGAGTGAGAGTGGTTTTTAGAGCCTTGGTACTTAGCAAGTTTCTTTTCGGCTTGTACTCCTAGCAGTCCCTGTACCTTGCCATCACGAAGCAAACCAGCAAACAAGAACTCCTTTGCTAACAGACTTGGTTTTGCCTTCATTGATTCAGGGGCCGGTTCAAGGCAGTGGTCTGCGTCCTGTCTGCGGTTACAACGTGCCTGGCGTTTGTCAAGCCCGCCATCAACAACATCTCCCTGATGACCCTCGGAGTTCCTTGTACTGCTCTGCTCGTGGCGGAGCTAAAGAGGTGAGTGCCGCTGTTCCTCCCTATGTTAGGAACACACCAGCTCTGGGCTCCTTTGCTGCCCTTGAGTGGAAGAGGAATTTTATTCTTCATGAAGAGTTAGTTGTGGACTGTTGGATTGCAAGCAAGTTTGATGGTTTAGTTCAAAGTGTTACTGATCTCATTTTCAAAGAGTAAGGGAGCAGTTGGTTAGCGGATGCAGTACTTCCCAGAGATCAAAAGCCAGCTTGGCAGGAGCCTCTTAGCACCTGGGCGGAGATGCCCACACTCAGTTCTGTAGACAAGAGAACAGATTTGTCTCTATGAGAAGAATACAGAGAAAAGAAAAGTCCTAAGGGGGTTATCGTGTTCACACACAGGAGGAAAAAGAAGAAAGAGAAAGGGAAAATGAATTTTTATAGATAAGGAAACAGTAACTTCAAGCGGACTGCTATTGACCGTGATGGTTTCTGAGGTTTTGTGTCGCATTTACAATCTCTCAGGTGGTCTTAGCTGTTTGCATTAGCATTTTCCTTTGGGAAGTTGTATACTCAAAGTTCAGGTTGATGGCCAGAAATACTTTACTTTGGTAGCACTTGTTGGTACTCACAAATCATACCAAGAAAATGATTATCTGCATATTAACCTGTCTTCTTCCAGCTCAAATAAAATTGTGTCTAATCATGGCCGTTATTTTATTTTATTTATTTATTTATTTTTGGAGACAGAGTCTTAAGCTGTCGCGCTGGGTAGAGTGCCCTGGCGTCACAGGCCACAGCAACCTCAAACTCTTAGGTTTAAGTGATTCTCTTGCCTCAGCCTCCCAAGTAGCTGGGATCACAGGCGCCCGCCACAATGCCCAGCTATTTTTTTTTGTTGTTGTTGTTTAGCTGGCCTGGGCCAGGTTCCAACCCTCCAGCCTTGGCGCCCTATGGGTGCCACCCAATGGCCCTCATTTTAATACTCTTTGAAACACTTTCTTTTCTTCATGGCCACTTTAAAAATGCATTTTAATTTGAGATTTTTGTCATTGCTATGGACACTGAGTGTTTTAATAGAAGTGTTATAATTGAAGTTTTGTGTGATGATAGTTGCTCTATATAAAGTGCCAAGTCAGCTTTCTCTTCCTCTGTTTTAGGAGGAGACCTACATTTCTTTCCAATTGCTTTGCCTCTGGGGGTTGCCTTCCCTATTAGCAATAACAGATATGGTCTAAGGTGGTTGAAGTATAGTGTTTGAACTTGTCTTGCAGTTAAAGGATGTTGTCAGATCTTGTCTAGATGACTTCTTTGAGTAGTCTTCAAGGACCGAGGATGTAAGAGACTTTTTTCAGAAATAGACTGAAGTTGGTTCTAGAAGAATAACTATGGCAGTAAGTCCTTTAAGCAAAAAAGCTGGTAGTTGTATAAATAACGAAAGGTTAAATCCTTACTCTCTAAGAACCTTAATTTTAAGAATTAGCTTTCTCTCTCACCACTGGTATTACTTGTTAGAGCCTGAGGGTTCTTAGCAGCCTCAAATTAGCCTACTCATTTGTTTACTCACTTGACAAGTGTTTGCTGACTTCTTCCTAAGTGCCAGCCCCCAGGGCTCTTGGTGGGAGACTCAGACTTGTCAGAACTACCTTGGAAGTGCCTTTGTGAGTACAAGTGTAGCTCTGCCTATGCAAAGATTTCGATTTTGAAGGTCTAGGACAGAAGCCTGGGCATCTGTAAATTTAAAAAGTTCAAAAATCTGGTTGTCTGTGGATGGGTGAGAGTAGGATTGGAGCAGGGATGTACAGAGGCTCTGGGGGGAACAGGGAAATGATGCTCATAGGTAAGGGCTTCTTTTGGGGGTGTTGGGAAAACTAAAGTGAGACTATGGTAATGGTTGAACCACTTGGAATATACTACAACACACTGAGCTGAATACTGAAGCCAGGCTTCCTCTTCCTTTCCCTGAATATCTTTCTGACCTCAGTCATCTTTCTACCAGTCGACATTGCAATTAAGATATCTTCTACATGGCTCTTTCTGTCCTGGCAGGCTGGTCTCTTCCACATGCAGTTCCCCTTGTGTTCTGACTTCAGCCCCTCTGACCTTCTGTGTCTCCATCAGGCCCTTGGCCCTTGTTCATGCCATCCCTCTTTCTGACCCTCCTGCTTGGCTAACTCTCTCCTCCATATGTTCTCTTAGCACCCTGAACTTCTTCCTGGTGCCCGTCCTCATCCTATTTAGAAAATCATTGTGTTGCTGTTTTGTCCAGCGTCTGTCCTAGACTCCACACAGGCAGGGAAGAGGTCTCTTTGTTCACTGCCACAACGTCCAGTTCCCACCCTGGGGCCTGCCAAGGAAAAGAAAAGATGGCTGTTTCCCTGCTTTGATAAATGCCCAGACAAGAGGATGGCCTTATCACTCTCTGCATTTCCTTCAGGACCTCCCCTGCCCTAGTCAGCTGTGATCTGTTATGTTTGAACATCTGTGTTGTTTCCCACTGCGCCTCCCTTGGCTCGCAGGAAATAGAGGAAGGACTGTTTTTTAGCTTTCTGTTTCTCTTTAGCTTTCATTCCCAAAGCTTGTTTCTAGCCTTTTCCTATGTGCCTTGCCCTTTCTGAACCTTCCCTCTGGCCGTGAGAAAACAAAAGTTTATTCTGATTTGGGGTCGTGACCTGACATTTACTGAAATTGGTGGTGTTAAGTCAGGTTGCCAACCGACTCTGCTGCATTTAAAATATTTGAAGGAATACTTTTTCCTAATTATGGGAAATAATTAGATTTTATTGTTGAGAAATCTTTGAGAATACATATACTCTGTAGTCAAGAAGAAAAGAGATGATAGATATTCTGCTCAGATTTTTCTGTCCTAAAATATAGGGTCCTGATGTGTATTTGACTTTTGTCTCACTTTTTCACTTAACCTCACATTGATATTTTGATTAAAGCCCTAAAAAATGGAAGTGAAGCCTAATAGGGCAGTGTAACCCCATATCCAAATAAACACGTTAGCAGCTTTCAGCAGGCCTTGCTCCCTCTAGAAACAGAGCAAGGAAAAGGAACAGGTGGCCGAGACCCTGAACTGGTAGAGCTTCCCTCCTGCAGCCCTGCCCAGCCAGGCCCTTACGGTGACAGCCACCCGACATGCTGCCTCTGTTGGTGCCCTCCGTGTCCTGTGTCTCCAGCACGTTGCTCTCTGTCCTGGGATATTCCTTAAGCCAACTCTCTAGGTTTAATTGCATTGGATGTTCATGGATCCTCTTGTACCTGAAAAATTGTCTATGTATTTGTTGACATTTGTTCTTGTCAGTTGTCATTTTACCTTTTTAAATTGTAAGGCAAGAGATCTATTTATTTTGTCTCATATGATGATGCTTAGCATGGACCCTAAGAATTTGGTGTCCAAGGAATGTGGTTAAAAAAAAAATCTTTTAAGAATGTTCTGCCTGGCTTGGCACCTGTGGCTCAAGCAGCTAAGGCGCCCGCCACATACACCTGAGGGTTTGAATCCAACCTGGGCCTGCCAAACAACAATGACGGCTGCAACCAAAAAAAAAAAAAAAAATAGCCAGGCCTTGTAGCTGGCGCCTGTAGTCCCAGCTACTTGGGAGGTGGAGGCAGGAGAATCGCTTGAGCCCAGGAGGTAGAGGTTGCTGTAAGCTGTGATGCCATGGCACTCTACCCAGGGTGACAGCTTGACGCTCTGTCTCAAAAAAAAGAATGTTCTGCCTAAATTACTAGAGTCCACTTAAAATTGTCCTTGGCCGGGTGTAGTGGTTCACATTTATAATCCCAGTGCTTTGAGAGACCAAGGCAGGAGCATCACTTGAGGTCAGGGACCAGCCTGGGCAACATAGTGAGACCCCTTCTCTACAAAAAACATTGCTGGGTGCAGTGGTACATGCCTGTAATCCTAGCATTTGAGGAGGCCAAGGCTGGAGGATCACTTGAAGCCAGGAGTTCAAGACCAGTTAAGTAACTTAAGGAGACTGTTGTCTCTACAAAAATTAAAATATCAGCTGGAGGTGGTGGTACATGCCTATAGTCTCAGCTACTCAGGAGGCTGAGGCAGGCGGATTGCTTGAGCCCAGGAATTCCAGACTGCAGTGAGTTATGATTGTGCTCTGTACTTTGGCCTAGGTGACACAGGAAGACCCTCTCTCTAAAAAAAAAAAAAAAAGGGCGGCACCTGTGGCTCAAGGAATAGGGTGCCACCCCCATATACCGGGGTGGTAGGTGCAAGCCCGGCCCTGGCCAAAACTGCAAAAAAAAGAAAAAAAAATTGTCCTTTTATTTCATAATTATATCTGTCTACTCAGCAAGCATTTGTTTAACTATTTAATACCAGTGTTGGGGCCAGGCAGTGGGTATACATGGGTGAGTGAAGCATGTTTAGTTTCTACTCTTACTGGTCTTCTAGGCTACTTTAATACAAGATATTATACGAATAATGACAAATACATACACAATTACAACTCGTGGTGAGTGTATGAAGGCAAATGGCAGGATGGCCTGAGAGAATGCAATGGGGAGACCTACGTTAGCAGGTGGTGGAGGTATTCAGGGAACCTGCTTGAGGAGGAAGCTGAGCCCCAGCAAGGGGAGCAGGCAGGTCCAGAGTGGGGGGACAGGGCCAAAGGGCAGTCATTCAAGGGAGAAGGTGGTGAAGACAAGAGGAAAATGGAAGTCATTCATCTCTTTGTTTTAGTGCCTAGTTAAGACTGTAGTCTCTCTATGACTTGGGTCCCTATTAATTCTTTCAAAAAATTTTCTAAGAATGCTTTTAGACCTCCTCCAAAAGAGTACTTTGGGTTGTTTTTTGAGCAGGTCTTTCTGAACCTGCAGTCTTATCTTGTCTTTATTAACGTTTTTGCTGTTGCTTCTGCTGGGCAGCTGGGAAAGGTATCAGCAAGTCAGGCTTTTGACACACATCTGCTTGTTCAACAAATGCATTGGCTCAGCGCCTGTGGCTCAATCGGCTAAGGCGCCAGCCACGTACACCTAAGGTGGCAGGTTCAAATCCCCAGCCCAGACCCGCCAAACAACAATGATGGCTGCAACCAAAAAATGGCCAGGCATTGTGGCGGGCGCCTGTGGTCCCAGCTACTTAGGAGGCGGAGGCAGGAGACTCGCTTGAGCCCAGGAGTGGGAGGTTGCTATGAGCTGTGATGCCATGGCACTCTACCCAGGGGGATAGCTTGAGGCTCTGTCTCAAAAAACAAACAAACAAACAAAAACAAATGCATCAAGCTTCTTCTTGGTTGCAGATGTTGTGCTGGACTCTGGGTCCCCTATGAGATCTTGACTGACCCAGGAGTTGTCCACTGAGGGAAAGAGGCCCCAAGGGAAGGGTTTGGGAGGACCCTCAGCTACCAACTGCCTCTGGGTGTCCAGGAATGGAAAGCACCCATTTTATGAGCAATTCGGTAACAAGGAAGGGAAACAGCAATGGAAATTTTCTTTACACTGTTGGGATTTGTTTCAGAGAAACATTCTGTCTCCATGTGTATAGGAATTTACTCCTCCACTCAACAAGTGTTGAGAATCTTCTCTGTGTCTGGCGCTGTTCCAGGTGCTGGGGATACAGCAGGGAACAGCTTACATGCCAGTGGGTGAAGACAGATTGTAAAGAAATAAACAAGTAAAACATAGAGGATGGCAGAGGGGTTATCATTGACACCCAGAAAATTAAAGGAGGGAAGGATGCAATAGGGAGGTAGAGATGGGTGCTGTAATTGTTAAAAACAGTGGTCAGGGAAGGGCTTACCGAGTGACATTTGAGCAAGGACTCGTGGTACCCGGGGGAAGAGCATTCCAGGCAGAGGAAACAGAAAGTACTAAGGCCATGCAGGAGATGCCTGGGGTGTTTCCCAGGTTGACATGGAGTATGTGGGCACAGGAGAGGGCGAAGAGAACAGGGTGAGCCCACACATCTGAGCCTTGTGTTGCCTCTGGGTAAAGGGGATGGTGCCCAAGGCTTTTGGGCACAGGGTTGAAAACTGGCTGTCAGGGTGAGGGTGGAAGGAGGCTGTGGTGGTGTGGATCCAGGTGGAGCTGGTGGGAAGAGCTCAGATTTGGGAGATATTTTGAAGGTAGAGTTGATAAACTGGATGTGGGGGGTGTGAGAAAGAGAAAGAGTGGAAAGAAAAGATTCTGGCCCTGTTAAATTTAGGTCTGTCTTGAGCATGAGGGTACACACGTCAAAAGGCAGAGCTGTCTGTGAGAGGGAGTTGGGAGAGACCTGGGAGGGAGGGGTGTCTTTGTGAGCCACCCATGGGACATGTGGAATTTACCTCGTGAGACTACAGTGATGTATGTTGATTGAGAACTCCATCGCCAGGGCTTGGGGACATGAGAGGGACTGGTGAAGGAGACAGGATAGGGGACCAGAGGGGCAGGCAGAAACCAGGACTGACGCCAGGCTGCTCTCTGGATTCCTGTGCAGGTGTGACAATGTGCGTGTATTTAAACTGGGCCTCTTCTCGGGCCTCTGGTGGACCCTTGCCCTCTTCTGCTGGATCAGTGACCGAGCCTTCTGTGAGCTGTTGTCCTCCTTCCACTTCCCCTACCTGCACTGCGTGTGGTAAGCCCCTGCTGGGGGGGGGGGGGTTGCTGGGAGACAGTTGCACTTGCTGCTGGTCCAGCTTCTCCCTGCAAGGTGCCCAGGTGTTGGGGAAAGCACCCAGAACAAAAGGCCTACTTGTGCTTCAGGCTGCAGTCTCTTACCTGTAGCTCCATTATTAAAGCTTTGAGGTGCTTGAAAACTGAATCCCTAACTGTAACCTGAGCTTTCACTAGATCTGAGAGTGGGGGGAGGTAGGGAATGTGGGGGACCAATGTGACTTGAAGACTGAGAATGGTCCTCAGTAGGAACTTCACCCTTGGGGCCTGAGTGACCAGGTGAAAGCAGGGGCCTCATGGGTCATTTGGGAATAGTTTCCCCCATTCTTTATACAGGTGGAGATAGAGGACCAGAGAACTAAACAGGTTCACCTGTTTATATAAAAACAACCTTGGAGTTCAATAATAGTGAACCTTGGAGCAGTAATAGTGAATTGGAATGCTCAGGATACACTGTTCAGTTAAAAAACAAAATGCAGGCTGCAGAGGCTACACTCAGAAAGCTGAGGAGGAGATGGGAGCGGCTTTCTTCCTAGGAACCGCTTCAGCTCCAAACTCCGAGTCATCTGTTCCTTTTCTGTCCTCAAGGACTTCTGACCGCAAAAGCTAGTAAGAAGCAGGAATTCTAGTGGTGAAGGGTGGAAACTCTTTCTTAGATCCAGATTCAGAAAAAGATCGACTTCCATCTGAAAATGACCTAAAGATATACAATTTAAAAGAATTAGCTTAAATTATCTTATGTATATGAACTTGTGTGTTTACCATGAGACCCAACCTACTCTAAATTTAAGGTTTAGGAACTTCAAGAAGTATTTGCAAAAGACAAACCAAAATGAAACAGTACAAGTTGGGGTTTTCAGTCTTAGGATCCATTGCCTAAAATTTCTTAGGTTCAACTTCAACTCATAGTAGTGAGTTTATATGCTTTATGTATCTATTTATGTAAATATTTATGTAATTTTTTCAGATAATAAATGTACAGAATTTAAGTGTACATTTTTGAGTTTTGGTAAATGTACCTCACTCAGTGTGGATTTTTTTTTTCTTTTTTTGCAGTTTTTGCAGTTTTTTGGCCGGGGCTGGGTTTGAACCCACCACCCCCGGCATATGGGGCTGGTGCCCTACTCCTTTGAGCCACAGGTGCCACCTGGATATTTTTATCAATTTAAGTCCCCTTGTCATAGTAGTCATTTAAGTAAAATTGAGAATTTAGATTATGTAATAATTTTGGCTCAAATTTGATTTGTTTCTGAATTTGGTATATTTTCTGCTTTTTTTTTTTTTAATATTGAACTATCTTTTTCTCCCAATTATAAAATGACATACAGGCTGGGCACAGTAGCTTACTCCTCTGATCTCAGGACTCTGGGAGTCTGAGGCAGGAGGACTGCTTGGAGTTAAGACTTCGAGATGAGGCTGAGCAACGTAGTGAGATCCTGTCATAAAAAAAATTGAAAAATTAGCCGGGTGTGGTGGCAGGTACTTGTAGTCCCAGCTACTTGGCAGACTGAGGCAGGAGGATCGATAAAGCCCAGGAATTTGAAGTTGCTGTGAGCTATAATGACACTATTGTACTCTACGAGAACTTGTCTCAAAAAAAAAAGAACATACATACATATATATATACATATAAATTTTACAACAAATTAAACAGCATAGAAGTATAGAAAGATTGGCTTTCATAATTCTATCTACCAAAGAAAGATAATGTTAATATTTTGAAGTATGTCTTTTCAGATTTTACCTATGTATATATGTGTACATATATACATATTTCTCCTTCTGCTTTTTAAAAATTACATCATTTAATACATGATTATATGATGCAAACTGGTCCTTTTTTTTTTTTTTAACCAAACACTAACTCTCTATTGCTTAGACCTATTTTTATATGGACATCATTCCTAACCAGTGCATATATATTATCTCCATTGCTGTGTCTAGTACTGTATGATATGGGCACTTTATCAGTTATTTAACTAACCTCTCTGCTAATGGACATTGAAGTTATTCCTGTTTTTTTACTTCTGCAAGTGATCTACAATGAACATCTATATCGACTGTATCTTCTGAACATTTCCATAAGTTGTCAGACATACACCAAATTAAGAGCAATTGTACCAGTTAACACTTTTTACTGAAGTCTACAAGGGAGTAACTTTTACCCACATTTTCACATGTGCTGGATATTATTAACTCTTTTAAATCTTTGTTAACCTGACCGAAAACAATTATTAGCATATTTTATCTTTATTTTTATGTTTTTAAAAAAATTAGTATTTTGGACATCTTTTCTGGTGTAAATTTGCTGTGTGTATTTCCTGCTTTGAAATGTGCCTTTTAATTTCTCCATCTTCTCTGTTGTTTCTGTTTATTGAAAATGTGCAGACAGTATATAGGCCTAGCACATAGTAGACAGTAATCACTGTCTGCATAACTATGTGCCGTTATCATGCAAACTCCACCATTTTCTTATTTTATTTTATTTTTGAGACACAGGCTTCTTATGTCACCCTCCATAGAGTACAGTGGCGTCACAGCTCACAGCAACCTCAGACTTTTGGGCTCAAGCAATTCTCTTGCCTCAGCCTCCCAAGTAGCTGGGACTATAGGAGCCTGCCACAACGCCCGGCTATTTTTTTGTTGTTGTTGTAGTTGTCATTGTTGTTTAGCAGGCCCAGGCTGGGTTCCAACCCACCAGCCTGGTGTATGTGGCTGGTGCCCTAGCCGCTGAGCTATAGGTGCCGAGCCAAATTTCAACTTTTTTTTGTTTTTGTTTTTTGTTTTTTTTGCAGTTTTTGGCCTGGGCTGGGTTTGAACCTGCCACCTACGGCATATGGGGCTGGTGCCCTACTCCTTTGAGCCACAGGCGCCACCCAAAATTCCAACAGAGAATAATACATTGAACTCCCATGTGCTCAGTGCCCAGCTCCCATAATTGTCCACACGCGGCCAATCTTGTTCGTACCACACTCAACCACTAACTAGCTTGCCCCTGATTGTTATATTATTTATATATTTATTTTGAGACAGAGTTTCACTTGGTAGAGTGCTGTGGTATCATAATTCACAGCAATCTCAAATTCTTGGGCTCAAGCAATTCTCTTGCCTCAGCCTCCTGAATAGTTGGTACTACAGATGCCCGCCACAACGCCAAGCTACTTTTAGAGATGGGGGTCTTGCTTTTGCTCAGGTTGGTCTCGAACTTGTGAATTCAGGTGATCCACCCACCTCGGCCTCCTAGAGAGCTAGGATTATAGGAATGAGCCTTCTATCACGCTCTTGGCTTCCCAGAGAGCTTGTGCCATACTGGTTTTAAACTTCTATGTAGTCACATTTGTTAGTCTTTTCTTTAGGGTTTCTGGACTTTGTATCCTAAGAAGAGCCTTTCCTCAACCAAAGTTTATAAAAATATTTGCTTTAAATATGTTTAAAAATAGATTTAAGTATTGTAATTCATCTGGGATTAAGTTTCAGTATAGCAGTATAGGGTATAAGGAAGGATCACATGCCTTTAAATGGCCCATTCCTTAATAAAAATTACTGTTAAAACTTTTTATAGGCACAGTGAGGTTAAATTTACCAAAAAAAAAAAAAAAAAAAAAGATTTGCCTACTGAACTATAGAAGCTATTTAATCAGTATAAACTTATTCCTGGTGAAGGGCATAAAATATCTACAACCAGTTGTCAAAGTGAAATGGTGGGATCTGATCAGATGTGTTCAGTAATTTCCATCTTGGCACCTCCGTTTTAAATCCTTGGGCCTCAGTCTTCTTGGTTGAGGCATTTATTTGCACGTTTATTCCTATTGTCAAACAATATTATTTTTATAACGTTCTAAGGTGAGTCCTGAGTTGTTCAACTCAAGGTTTATCATCCTGCTCTTCCATGGGTGGTTGGTTGTTTTCATCCCTTCCTCATTGGAAGAGGCCCCTGGGCTGGAGCTACTGTCAGGGAAGGGGATCGGCCCACTGCGGGAGCGGGTTAAACCTAAGGCAGAGTCTTGGCTTGTCAGGTTCTCACGGCTTGTCTCCTTTGCAGGCACATCCTTATCTGCCTTGCGGCCTACCTGGGCTGTGTGTGCTTTGCCTACTTTGATGCTGCCTCAGAGATCCCCGAGCAAGGCCCTGTCATCAAGTTCTGGCCCAGCGAGAAATGGGCCTTCATCGGTGTCCCCTATGTGTCCCTTTTGTGCGCCAACAAGAAATCTCCAGTCAAGATCACATGATAGCAAGGTGGTGGCTGGCTTCTCTGCCTGTTTTCCTTCATGCACTGGGCTTCATTTGCTAGCAAAGACAGCCAAGGGGGGTCAGTGAGTTGGGGTGTGGCCCGTCTTTTACAATTTCTGTTCCCTTGGGCTCTAACTAGTGTGTCTGTAGCCTGCAGGATTCCCCTAGGCACAGATGTGAGTGTCTTTCCCTTTCCCAAAGATGGAGAGTAGAGGCTTAGGGACTCTAGGTGTATCCTTCACAGCCTCATTTCTAGATGCAGTGGCTTTTGGGGTTGAATCCTTATGGCTGTGCAGAGCAGTCCTTCAAGAAACCCAGCCCTCCACAGTGCCTCTCTGCCTGGGGCCTACTACAGCCCCTGCCATTCCCGGGCAACCTTGGAGCGAACTGTACTGTTGACAGACAGACCCAGCAATGACAAGACCCTCTGATGCCAATGGAAGGTGCTAGAGATTTTCATTTGGGAAAATTGCCCTTAGACAAAACTAAACAAATGAAATACACACAGGGCTTGTGGCTAAATAGGCTAGTTTTTCACTTGCAACTCTCAACTAACCCAGGTTTTATAAACATTTGTGAATCCTTTTACTACTACCTCTTGCTGAGAGATGGAGACTCGCTTTCAGATGAGGGTAAAGCTAACGAGTAAAACCCTCTGTGCCAAAATCTGCACTCCACTGTAAGCCGTTCTTGAAAATGAGCACAATTTTTAAAGTATTGAAATTACTTCTGCCTCCCCTCTCCTGCCTCAGCTCAGTAGCCTCAAATACACAGAGTAGACCCACCTCCTATGACCTGACCTCTGTAAGATTACCAAAGGGCTCCTTACAATTTTGGTGGAGGTGCTGGTTCAACATTTGGAGCAAACATGAACTTTTTGGAAACTTTTTTTTCCTATGTGAAACCTCCAGGATGCTATTGTATTCTGGAAATTATCTTCAGAACTGTCACCTGTCTCTGACTTTCCTGAGGACCTGCTCCTCACCCTCGGAGTGCGAGGTGCTTCCTGTGGTTTCTCAGAGCATCTGACTGCTCACTCTACCCACGTGCTGGCAATAACCACACACTCACTGCCTGGTTTGAGTGGCTGGTGCAGCAGGACAAATCCGTTGCCTTCTGAATTTTTCTTATCTAACGAGACACTGGCTACTACTTATCTCCTCTTCCGTGGGGTGAATGAAAGATTCCAATCTGTCTCCAAGGCATAAGGTGGGAATTATTGATCTCAGGGATAATTTTAACTCAGGCATCTCCTGCTTTTTAACATTCCATTGGTGGCTGAAGGCAGGACAGACGTGTCCTTCTTATGTGGACAGGAGTCATGTCGCTGGCCTAAGAATCTAAAAGTTGACACGTTTTTGGCACATCCAGCAGCTCTTTAATGTGGTGAGAAATGGCACAGGTGATCCAAGGTGAAAAACCCAATCAGCAACTGAATTAAGAGTCGGAACGTGAATTTCTTTATTCTACCTCTCGTCATCAGATTACTTAGCAGCAGAACCTTGTTCACAGTAAGGAATCTTTATGTGTAAAGTAAGTTATATTTTATTAACTCCAATTTATTTAATGTTAAATTTATAGCATTTACTTAGTAATATATCAGGTAGTGAAAGTACAGGTTAACACATTGGTGATTTCCAAGGTAGAAAAATTTGGTGTTAAATGGGTGTACATGTTGCTTTATCAGTTAAAAAATTTTCAAAAATGGTATTTGCATTAAACATTTGTGGAACCTCAAATGCACCTCTCTGAGACCTAGGTGGTTCATGGAATAGAACTGCTGTTAAGTCTTTTGAGCTTCAAGTTTTTCTTTCTTTCTTTCTTTCTTTTTTTTTTTTTTTGAGACGGAGTCTCACTTTATCGCCCTCAGTAGAGTGCTGTGGTGTCACAGCTCACAGCAACCTCCAACTCCTGGGCTTAGGTGATTCTCTTGCCTCAACCTGCTGAGTAGCTGAGACTATGGGAGCCACGGTGCCCAGCTATTTTTTGGTTGCAGTTTGGCCGAGGCTGGGTTCGAACCCACCATCCTTGGTATATGGGGCCAGCGCCCTACTCACTGAGCCACAGGTGCCACCCGGGCTTCAAGTTTTTAAAGGGAGACAATCAGACATTCTTATTTCAGATTGACCTTATCAGGCATGGATTCTAGTCTCCTCTGTTTAGCAGCATAAAAATGCTCCAAAGTAGAGAGTTTGCCCAGCTGTCTTAGCGTAGAAGCACAGATAAGTAGCGGAATGGGTAGGGGGAATGATTTTTTTTTTTTTTATGTGAGATTTAATTTGTCTAAGGTTCCTCACTGAAAGGAGCATTGTCTCAACAATTGGGGAAGGACAATTTCTTCCCATCCAGTGGAGGACTTGTTCCCGGGGGGCCTTGGAGACACCCCCACCTCCAATCCCTGGAAATAGGGATAAAATACTATTGCTGGATGTGTTTGAATAGGCCTGGCTGGAAGCACTGGGCTGTTTTGCTCTTTCTTCTAGAAGACAACTAGGTTAAAAAATCAAAAGACATGCTTTTAATATGAAAAGTAAAGTGACCTTCTTAGAGATGGGTTATAAAGAGATGAGGATGGCAAAAGACATGTGGAATAGGGTATATTCGAGGGGGACAACATGTAACTCTACTGTTGAACAGAAATCACTATAGCTTGCCAGCATGGATATAAGTCAAGAGAGTAGAATTATACCAGTCTTTGTAATTTTTTTTATTATTTATTTTTACTTCTGCAATGACTTGGAACCAATCTTAGTTTAAGCTGGGTTCATGGCATCGTTCATGTCATATGAAAGCACTACATGCTCTTTAAAGGACCTTTGGAAACTACAGAAAAGTTCAAAAAGAAGAGGGAGAAGAAGAAGAAAAGAGTAACCCATATTTCTTTTGCCCAAGTAAAACCATTGTTGGTATTTTGGTATACTTCTCTGTTTCTGTTTCATCTTTCCCCCACCCATTATGGCTATGAATACATGTGTTTTAGAGCTGACAGTTCTTTCTGTAAATTAAATGGAATATAAATGCCAACTGTGTATTTTTTTCCATGGAGAGAAGGTTTGGAATACACTAGACTTAGCTATGTCCTTAAATACTCATCACTGGATCTGAGAATTACTACTGAATCTTCATTTTTAATCAAGCCTAGCATGAATGGGCCCTGGGAAATAATGTACTGAGTTCTACTTTTTAATGTGCTTCTGCACGGGGATTAATGAGTCACAGTAAATAGCTGTTAAATATGTGACTTCACAGATTTTGATATGTTTAGATTTATAAAAAATGTCTTATTTCATGAATTGATGTACAATCAGGAATTTCCTTCTTCTTTCCCCTCAGTAGACATTTAGGAGTTAGGAAGGTCACGGCAGAGGTTACTTGGCCTGGCTGTCAGATTTTGTTCTGGTTAGAGTTTGCCCAAACCATTAATGTTACCAAGTGATCCTTCTAGTCAAGTGATTCTTAGAGTGTTTGATTGTTGATTATTACAAGAATAAACCTTTTCTCCCCTTTATGATTATATTATTATAAAGCCAGCCCTTTAGTGAGCACATTTAAGGTATGTGGGGATGAGAAGTCTGAATCCTTTTGGTAATGGGCTACATTTGGGGGGAACACTGTGCCTGTCCAATGAACAGTGCCTAAAACATTAGTTGTAGATGAAAGGTGTTCTACTGGGGGCAAAGCTTGATGGTCATCAAACACAGGCTTTGTAGAAATGCTGCCACCTGTCCCATGGAGTGGGTTTCTCAGGCGTGTAAAAACTTCTCTCACCAGTTCATCATGCTTTAGTGAGCCAGGGCGAGGCTGAAGGCTCTGGGACTGGGATTTGAGCCTTCCCTGGCTCCTTATCCCTTGGGGCTGATGTGGAACCATCTCTAGGAGGCAGGTGAGAGCCGAAGCTTGCCCAGCCAGGGTTCCTCTCCTAGCTCCTTTCCCCCCAAATAACTTGAAACCTTTTACAGCCAAGGCTTTGTCCGGGTGCCGGTGTTCCAGCTGGTCAGAGAAGCTTGGGCCAGATTGGGATTCTCAGTGGATTTTTGTAGACATCATTGTCCTACAGATTAAAGAAAAATGGCCTGTACATTAAGGGACTAATTGTTTGAATTGTATCCTTCCCTATATGTTAAACTGTATTTAAGGCTGTTTTATAACCACAGTATGTAACCAGAGCAAATATAGTACTTTCAGATATATACCTTATTTTATACCTTATATCGAGTGTGCTGTATAAGAGTGGCGTGACTACTGGCTATGGTAAAATTGAATCCCCATTGCCTGGGAGTGATTTAAGGCCTTTGAAAATGGAGCTTTTGCACTTTATGCTCTTTTGTGAACTGACTATGATGACTATCTGATATTAAAACTGTAAATGGCATTTTCTGTGAATGAATATGTATATGTTTGTGTCTGTTTCCAAAATGATTTCTTAAGTATCTGCAGTGAAAATGTATCTAAAGCACATGTGCCCAAATTCTTGTTTTCTTTCATTTCTTAATGAATTTGGGTACCATTGTTATTAAATATGTTTAAAGTAAGTATAATTCGTTGGTTTCTTCTCAGAGGTGTTAAATTAATACATCTAAATATTTCCAGTGTAAAGTACCTAAACACAGTTTAGTTTTATTTTATTTTTTTGAGACAGAGTCTCACTATGTCATTCTGTAGAGTGCTGTGGCATCACAGCTCATAGCAACCTCAAACTCTTGGGCTTAAGCAATTCTCTTGCATCAGCCTCCCAAGTAGCTGGGACTATGGGCACCCACCACAACGCCTGGCTATTTTTACAGATGAGATCTCACTCTTGCTCAGGCTGGTCTTGAACTCCTGAGCGCAAGCAATCCATCTGCCTCTGCCTCCCGCAGTTTTTTTTAATTAAAAGTTCTGTTATTATGCCAATAGATATAAAGTCTCAAATATATAAAACAGTTCATTTTTGCTGGATTTTAGTCGCTAGAAAGATCTTGTGATTTTTCAAAATCATAAATTGTTTTAGCAGGAAAATCTGTATCTATTTAAAAAAAACTCTTATGACATTTTATAAATTAAAGTATTAAAAAGAATATGGGCTTGGCGCCTGTGGCTCAATCAGCTAAGGTGCCAGCCACATACACCTAAGGTGGCGGGTTTGAATCCCCAGCCCGGGTCCACCAAACAACAATGATGGCTGCAACCAAAAAATGGCTGGGCGTTGTGGCGGGCACCTGTGGTCCCAGCTACTTGGGAGGCGGAGGCAGGAGACTTGCTTGAGCCCAGGAGTTGGAGGTTGCTATGAGCTGTGATGCCAT
>CAUYQV010185334.1:0-17734 GCA_963574575.1 Galagoides demidoff
CAGAGTCTTTGTACACTCACTGGCCTATTTTTTTTTTTTTTTTGCACTTTTTGACCAGGGCTGGGTTTGAACCCACCACCTCTGGCATATGGGGCTGGTGCCCTACTCCTTGAGCCACAGTCACCACCCAAAAAACACACACAGTCTCCATTTTTTAAAAAAGTTTTTTGGCCAGGGCTGGGTTTGAACCCACCACCTCTGGCATATGGGGCTGGTGCCCTACTCCTTGAGCCACAGGCACCACCCTCCTTTGCATTTCTAAACTCTGGGAACCAAATAAGCAGGAGGCACATTAAGGAAAGAGGAGTCTGGAAGAGACATGGCTCCTGCCTGTTTCTTCCACCACTGGAGTCGCTATGGTGATGCATATTATCCTCAAACAGCTCTGGCTAGTCTGTCTTTTCTATAAGAATCTATTTTTGTTGTTCATTTAGCTGGGGCCCTAAACTGTCACTCTAACAGTGAAATACCCCTGAATCCTGTTAGAATGAGTGGGACTTGTCCCCTATGGGCTTGAGTTTCTTTTTTAGTCATCATGATGGTAACCAAGATCACTCACAAATTCTAGGATCTGCTTCTGGTGACTTGATACCACCAGACCTGAGACCCTCCTTTCTCCTACCCATGGACCTGCCATTCATGCAGATAAGCCTGCCCCTTTCCCTCCAGGCTCCTGACAAACTGAAAGTGCCTTCTGTCATCAGCTCCTTTTAGGAGCCGGGCATTATGGCTAGAGCAAAAACCCATTTTTAGGCTGGGCTTTGTGGCTCATGGGTGTAATCCCAGCACTTTTTAAGGCTAGGACAGGAGGATTGCTTGAGGCCAAGAGTTCAAGATCAGCCTGGACAGGCTCGGCGCCTGTGGCTCAATCGGCTAAGGCGCCAGCCATGTACACCTAAGGTGGCGGGTTCGAATCCCCAGCCCGGGCCCACCAGACAACAATGATGGCTGCAACCAAAAAATGGCCGGGCATTGTGGCGGGCGCCTGTGGTCCCAGCTACTTGGGAGGCGGAGGCAGGAGAATCACTTGAGCCCAGGAGTTAGAGGTTGCTATGAGCTGTGATGGCATGGCACTCTACCCAGGGGGATAGCTTGAGGCTCTGTCTCAAAAAAAAAAAAAAAAGATCAGCCTGGACAAAAAAACTAGACCCCGTCTCTAAAAAACAAACAAACAAACAAAAAGCCAGTCATTGTGGCATACACCTGTAGTTCCAACTATTTGGGACACTTAAGCAGGACAGTCCCTTGAGCCCAAGGGACTTCAAGGCAGCAATAATCTATGATACTGTTACAGCACTCCAGCCTGGTTGACCGAGTGAGACCCTGTTTCAAAAAAAATAAAAATAAAAATCAACCATTTTCAATCTAGTGAAAGCATGTAAATGTTTAAAAAAATGAAAAATAAGGCTGGGAGGTATGGCTCATGCCTATAATACTAGCACTGTGGGAGGGCGAGGTGGGTGGATTGCTTGAGCTCAGGAGTTCTTGACCAGCCTGAACCAGAGTGAGACCCCATCTGTAAAACCAGATGGATGTTGTGGCAGGCACTTGTAGTCCCAGCTACTCGGGAGGCTGAGGCAAGGAAATTGCTTGAGCCCAAGAGTTGAGGTTGCTGTGAGCTATGATGCCACGGCACTCTACCTAAGGGGACAAAGTCAGACTCTGTCTGAAATAAAGAAAGAAAGAAAGAAAAGAAAAATGCAGCACACAAAACAAATGCAAGAGGTGGCTGTGGTCATTCTAATTCAAATGGCTTCTACACCAGAACTATCTCTGGCTGGAAGATCTGTTACTAGGAAAAGTTTTTTTTTTTTTTTTGGAGACAGAGCCTCAAGCTATCCCCCTGGGTAGAGAGCTGTGGCATCACAGCTCACAGCAACCTCCAACTCCTGGGCTCAAGCAAGTCTCCTGCCTCAGCCTCCCAAGTAGCTGGGACCACAGGCACCCGCCATAACACCCGGCTATTTTTTGGTTGCAGCCGTCACTGTTGTTTGGCGGGCCCAGGCTGGATTCAAACCCACCACCTTAGGTGTATGTAGCTGGTGCCTTAGACACTTGAGCCACAGGCGCTGAGCTAGGAAAAGTTTTTTGAAACAACTAACAGCCAGGTACAGTGGCTCATGCCTATAATCTCAGCATTTTGAGAGGCCGAGGCAGGAGGATCACTTGAGGCCAGGAGTTTGAGACTAGCCTGATCAACATAGCAAGACCACATTGCAAAAAAAAAAAAAAAATTGAGATGAGTGTGGTAGCATGTGCCTGTAATCCTTGTTCCTTAGGAGACTGAGGCAGAAGGATTGCTTGAGCCCAGAAGTTGGAGACTACAGTGAGCTACAATCATGCCACACTTTATTCCAACTTGGGTGACAGAGTAAGACCTTGTTTTTAAAAAAACAAATGAAAATCTAAGAATAGTCAACATTTATTGGATATTTCCTCTGTTCCAGATGCTAGTCTAAGTTTTACAAGTATTAACTCATCTAGTACTGATGATAACTCTATGAGACAGCTATTTTCAGGTAAGTTACAGGTTATATTACTTGTATATTACTTTTGTTGCAGGTTATATTACTTGCCTGAGACTATATAGCTCACATAGTTAGCGGAGCCTTTACCCAGTTATACCACCTTCTGGTATGTACTGCCTCCTGAAATAATAGCAAATATCCACACAACAGATGTTATAAATACTGTGTGTGCATTAATAATAGCAACCTTACTGTTTTATCTGGTATCTTATAGGTTTATACATTGAGGTTTTAAAAATAATTTTCTTTTTGAGACAGAATCTTATTATGTCCCCCTTGGTATAGTGCTGTGGCATCACAGCTCACAGCAACCTCAAACTCTTGGGCTTAAGCGATTCTCTTGCCTCAGTCTCCCAAGTAGCTGGGACTACAGGCACTCACCACAACACCTGAATATTTTTTGTTGCAGTTGTCATTGTTGTTTAGCTGGTGCAGGCTGGGTTCAAACCCTCCACCCTCCAAAGTGTAACCACTGTGCTATGGATGCCGAGCCAGTATTATCTATTTTTATTAGCACACAGTAAAGGGGTAATGTGTTTCAGGTGGCTTTAAAACATTATTCAGTCAAATACAGCTCAAGATTGTATTTGTTATGAAAATAGTGTGAATAATGTAAGATGCGATAGGAAACTACTAAACCCAGTTCAGCCTATAAATTCTATAAATGTATAAGAGTATAAATTAAATTGAATTCTATAAAATTAAAATCTATTAAATTCCTATAAATTCTGTTTATCCTGATGATGTTAAAATAAAGGATTTTTTTTTGTTTTTGGGTTTTTGGTTTTTTTTTTGAGACAGAGTCTCACTATGCCGCCTTTGGTAGGGTGCTGTGGCGTCACAGCTCACAGCAACCTCTAACTCTCTTGGGCTTAAATGATTCTCTTGTCTCAGCCTCCCAAGTAGCTGGGACTACAGGCACCTACCAAAACGCCTGGCTATTTTTTGTTGCCGTTGTCATTGTTGTTTAGCTAGCCCAGGCCAGGTTCAAACCCACCACCCTCCATGTATGTGGCAGCACCACTGTGCTACAGGCACTGAGCCAGGATAAAGTTTTTTTTTTTTTTTGGTTATTGTTGTTTGGGGGGCTTTTTTTTTTTTTGAGACAGAGTCTCATTCTATGCCCTAGGTACAGTGCTGTGGCATCACAGCTCACAGCAACCTCAAACTCTTGCAGGTTCCTGAGTGGCTGGGACTACAGGCGCCAGTTACAATGCCCTGCTAGTTTTTCCTAGTGGCAGAGACTATAGGTGCCTACCTGCTAGTTTTTTCTATTTTTAGTAGAGATGAGGAGTCTCCTTTTTGCTCAGGCTGGTCTGGAACTCCTGAACTCAGGCAATCCATCCACTTCAATCTCCCAGAATGCTGGAATAACAGGCGTGAGCCACAGCACCCAGCCAAGATAAACAATTTGAAATGCAGCTTCCTCTTGGAAGCTGAAATAAAGACGATTCTGGGCTCGGCGCCCGTAGTTCAGTGAATAGGGCACCAGCCACATACACCAAAGGTGGCAGGTTCGAGCCGGCCCGGGCCTGCTAAACACCAATGACAACTGCAACCAAAAAATAGCCTGGCGCCTGTGGTCCCAGCTACTTGGGAGGTTGAGGCAAGAGAATCACTTAAACCCAAGAGTTTGAGGTTACTGTGAGCTGTGATGCTACAGCACTCTACCGAGGGCAACATACTGAGACTCTGTCTCTAAAATAAATAAATAATTAAAGATGATTCTGATAGCCTTTTGGATCCAAACCTCAAAGCTTATTTTGCCTAATTATATCTTCTGTCTTTAGAGACCCAAGCCTCAAGCTTTCCAGTGGCATCTAACTCCAAGTACTCTTCGTCATGCATGCACAACCGACTCTTCACATCACAGGGGTGTCTGGAGGCCTGTCAGTCACTCTACGAACTGTAGAATTTTCCGGGGTTCTATGCATGTATGATTTTTTTCATTCTACTATTCATGTTTGGGTTGGACAAGACCGTGCAAAGCGGCCTACACCATTCTTTCAAAAGAAAGTCGTGTTTCTTGTCTCTTCTCTGATAAGTCGTGGTTCTGATTTCTCATAATTTGCAGATTCAGCCTTGGCCCTGTGGCCCCTAGACACAACCCTTGTGTATACAAAAAGTGCCATTAGTGAGTGGGTAGAACTCAAGGGGTGGAGCCTCAGTCCTTGTGCCAGAAGCTACTGTCCCTCAGTGCGCCTGCGAGACTCCCACGCCCCAGGAGGGATTCCTATCGATTTGTTCTGCGCTCGGCAGCTCTTTCTGGTAGCAGGCGGCCATCTTGCCTGGAGCCTGAGAAAAGAGAAGAGAGACAGAAGGCACGGGGCGTCAGTGGTCTCAGGGCCGCCCCGGGGGCCTCAAGAGCCGGAGGCAGCCCCGGAGGTGGTCCCAGATTCCGGGCTATGCTCTTGGACCTGAGAAGGGAAGGCGGAGGGCGGCGGGGACAAGATGGGTGGGAAATGTCAAGCAAGGATTGCTAAACGGGGGAGGGGCGTTGCCGGGGCGACCGGGGAGGGGCGTTGTCAGGTCTGAATAGCTGCTGTGTGTCATGCGGGCGCTGCCCAGGAAGGGCAGTGCTGGGGTGATGGCCATAGTAACAGCCTGGTGGGATTTCGCGACACCTCCGGCGCTAAGGGATTCGGTGTCCATGGCAGTGGTCGCCTGGCGAAAGGGGCGGAACTAGATCCCTTCATTTGGAACGCTGATTTTCCAAGCCCTTTTCTTGCAGGCTCCCGTGGGCGGACACGCCAGAGGAGGAGGCCGGGGAATGGCCGCGGTGTGGCAGCAAGTCTTAGCAGTGGACGCAAGGTGAGGCGTTGAGGTCGAAGCCCGTGGGAGCAGAACTTACTGTAGTGCATGCGCAATGGTGATAAGTGAGGCTGGGAGAACTTATGCAGCTGGGGGGAACATGCTGGAGGTGAGCATGCGCAGTGCAAGGTGTGGGGTGCACCAGCAGTGAGATGATACCAGCACTGCCTGGCTGGGAAAAGGGCCAGATAGGGTTCAAAGAGCATGCTGAGAAAATGCGGCCAGATGTGGGCATGAGCAAGCCTTTTGGGGGGGATGAAGCTCAGCTTGGTGACAAGGTAGCCCCCATGGGTGCTCCCAGACTTCTCTTACCATCATCACTTCCCCATTCTGACCTTGTACCACCCCACAGTGGTCCCCCATTGTCATGTCAGTTTGACTTGTTATCATGACAGATTGACCCCAACAGTCACCCCATACTGATTCTAGCAGAGCTGCAGACTGACTCTATTGTCCTTACACAGACTCATCACTGTACTCTTTATTACTGTGAATCACTCCCATCACCACTGCTGATCATTCTTTTCACCCTGACCCCAATCACTGCCACACACCTCATTCTATTGCCCTATTCTTAAAGCTGATTGATTCCCTCTGTCCTGTTTTACTGCCTGCCCCACCTCATGACCCCACAGGTACAACGCGTACCGCACACCAACATTTCCACAGTTTCGGACCCAGTATATCCGCCGGCGCAGCCAGCTGCTGCGGGAGAATGCCAAGGCTGGGCACCCCCCAGCACTGCGTCGGCAATACCTGAGGCTTCGGGGGCAGCTCTTGGGCCAGCGCTACGGGCCCCTCTCTGAGCCAGGCAGTGCTCGTGCCTATAGCAACAGCATCATCCGCAGCAGCCGCACTACCCTTGACCGCATGGAGGTGAGCTCCTGGCCACACTGCCCAGTGTACACCACCTGCTTCCACACATTCACTCCTCAGATTTTTGTCAAACACCTGCTGTGTGGTGGCGACTCTTTCAGGCTCTTAGCATCAGCAGAGGAAAAGAGATAAAATATCAAATAAGTCAGTAAACAGGCAATAAACTTGGTAAACAGGTCAGTAAACATATAGCAAACATATCTTGAGTATCTGATAGGTGTGGCGAGGGTGGGAACAGCAGAACTAGTGAAGAAGCCACTTCAGTGGGAGCATGGAGACAGAGATGCTATTGATGAGCGGGGAACGTGGTAAAAGGAGACCTGGTTCTGGTTTTGAAGGCTCCACACTTCAAAAGTTCTCAGGGGCTGTATTTGGGACATGCCAACCTAACCCTCTCCATTTATAGGACTTTGAGGATGATCCTCGGGCCCTAGGGGCCCGTGGGCACCGCCGTTCCATCAGCCGTGGCTCCTACCAGCTGCAGGCACAGATGAACCGTGCCGTCTATGAGGACAGGTATGCACCAGGAGGCAGCAGAGGGCTGGGGGATTTGTGAGGAGGAGAGGGACCATGGGACAATGGCAGGCCATATACTCGTACCTACTGTCACCCCCTCACTTCCTATTGGGGCCCAGGCCCCCTGGCAGCGTGGTGCCCACATCAGCAGCAGAGGCTAGTCGGGCCATGGCCGGGGACACATCACTGAGTGAGAACTACGCCTTTGCGGGCATGTACCATGTTTTTGACCAGCACGTGGATGAGGCAGGTGAGCCAGTGGGTAGTGGGTCCCATCACCAAATGTTTGTCCAACTGTGACAACCACCCAGGGCATCCTTTCCTGAATGCAAGTCCCCTGGCACACCTCTGAAGGAGGAATTACCATCTGTAAAGCTTTTTACAAACTAAAGAGCCCTCTGCAAAGTGGTCTACAAAGTCCCAGTATACTGTATAGGGCCTCAGAAGCTTAAGAGAGCACTTTGCAGCAGGTTGCCTTGGTTCCTGGCTCGCTTGGAAGAGTTCAAAGCTTTTGCTAATGATAAATCCCCTTGCAGAGGGCAGAATGGGCTTCAGAGCATCAAGGGCTTTGCAAACTGCCAAGACTTTGGTGATTATAAAGTGCTTTCTGAGATGCAAGAGCTTTTCACCTTGCAGAAGACTTTTGCAATCTGCAGTGTAGCTGCTGTGATTCCGGTGGGAGGCTTTTGGCAGAGGGCCTTCTGGGGTTACAACTCCCTTTGTCAACCAAGGAAAGCCCTTCGCTGAGGCCACTGTATTTTGTGCCTTGGGGCCCCAGCCCCTGGTACATACATCGGAGCCTTTTATAAACAAAAGTGCCTAGTGAGTGTGCTGACTCCCACAAATGGCTCCTTGGCCTTGCAGTCCCAAGGGTACGCTTCGCCAATGACGACCGGCACCGCCTGGCCTGCTGCTCACTGGATGGCAGCATCTCCCTGTGCCAGCTGGTGCCTGCCCCGCCCACCGTGCTCCGTGTGCTGCGGGGCCATACCCGTGGTGTCTCCGACTTCGCCTGGTCCCTCTCCAATGACATCCTTGTGTCCACCTCACTCGATGCCACCATGCGCATCTGGGCCTCTGAGGACGGCCGCTGCATCCGGGAGATCCCTGACCCCGATGGCGCTGAACTGCTCTGCTGCACCTTCCAGCCCGTCAACAACAACCTCACTGTGGTCAGGCTCCAGGGTGCCCGCTCACCAGGGCGGCATGCCGGGTCAGGAGGGCTGTCTGAGGGAGTTAGTATAAGGGGGGGTGGCCTAGAGGGTCTGGGACCCCCCATTCCCATCACAGCAGTCCTACCATGGTCAAACTGAAAGGGAAACAGGTCAGAGGATGAGAATGCGGTCCTTAGTCTGGGCTGGCTTTGCTGTGGTGGATTTCAGGGGAACATCATTTGGGGCTAGGGACATGACTCTGGGGTTCCTTTTAGTCCTATGAGCTACAGTTCTGCTGCAGTATGGTGAGGCTGAAACCTCATCTGGCATATCAGCAGCAGCCCCACCATGGTCAGACTCCAGAAAAGATTGGTCAGAGAGCAGGGGAAATAAATTAAAAGTCTGGTATGGCCCAGGGTAGGGTGGGGGTGAAGTATAGGGGACCTGGACAAGGGCACGTTTGTGGTCGGGGATCCTTCAGCAGCAGCAACCCCACAGGATCTGGGCAGGAACAGCCAGGAAACAGAGGAAAGCCATTGTTAGAGGCCTGGGAGAACCCCGTGGTTTTCAGACTGGCAGACTGGCTCAGGGACAGCATTATGGCTCTGAGACCCCTTTAGTTCCATGAACAGCTATCCTACTCTGGGCACATTGCAAGAGGAGCTAGATTGAGAGGAGGATTACATGCCTGGGTTACCTGTTCATCTGCCTGCTGCAGCCTCACTGTGAGGACACTCTAGTAGGGACCAGCCAGTCCAATCAACAGCAACCTGATTGTGGTCAGACTCAAGGAGATACTGTCTGGGAACAGGATGATGGCATGTGCATTCTACCCACAGGTGGGGAATGCTAAGCACAACGTGCATGTCATGAATATCTCCACGGGCAAAAAAGTGAAGGGCGGCTCCAGCAAGCTAACAGGCCGTGTCCTCGCCCTGTCTTTTGATGCCCCTGGCCGGCTTCTCTGGGCAGGTGATGACCGTGGCAGTGTCTTCTCCTTCCTCTTCGACATGGCCACAGGTAGGCAGACTATGGGCCTGCATCTGGGGTGCTCACCCTCAGGGCTCTGAGGGCCCACCCCACATCCTTTCTTCTGCCTCCTTCCCTCCACTGCTGCAGGGAAGCTGACCAAAGCCAAGCGTCTGGTGGTGCATGAGGGTAGCCCTGTGACCAGCATCTCAGCCCGGTCCTGGGTCAGCCGTGAGGCCCGGGACCCCTCGCTGCTTATCAATGCTTGCCTCAACAAGCTGCTACTCTACAGGTGGGTCCCACCAACAGGGCCACCTGGATAGTGGGCCTGCCTCCTCCAGCAGACTGGACAGGAACCGGTTTCTTCCATCAGATTAACTTCACTAATCCCTCAGTGGTAGCAGTAATAGTAATAGCAATAGAGAACACTGATCCAGCAATGGCTGTGTGTTCAAACACCTTCTACATATCACCTCATTTAATCGTCACACCAATGTGTGGGGTAGGTGCTATTATTATTTTCATTATAAAGTTGAGCAAACTAAGGCAGAAAATAGGCTAGGGTTCCCTTAGAGCAGAGGCCTGTTTTCTTTTCTTTTTTTTTTTTATTGGGAGTGGGTTTCTTTTCTTTTCTTTCCTTTTCTTATCCCCACTTGCATTTATCATGGTACCCAAGTGCAGTTCTCAGCCTGTGCCACACACTGGAATGACCTGAAGAGCTTCAAAAAATCCTACCCAGAGTGAGTCGTGGTGGTTCCTGCCTATAATCCTAGCACTCTGGGAGGCTAAGGGGGATAGATTGCTTGAGCTCAGGAGTTCAAGACCAGCCTAAGCAAGAGTGATACCCCCATTTCTGCAAAAAATAGAAAACTTACCAAGGCTTGGTGGTTCATGCCTGTAGTCCCAGCTACTTGGGAGGCTGAAGCAGAAGGATCACTTAAACCCAGGAGTTTGAGGTTCCTGTGAGCTATGATGATGCCATGGCATTCTGTTTAGCCAGCACCACAAAGAAAAACCTGTTGCAAAAAAAAAAAAAATCCTGCTCAGACTCCACTGCAGGCCAGTGGTTTCAAAAGCTTTGGGGTAGGCCTGGACATTGATAGATTGAAATATTCCCTAATCAATGTCCAGGTAGGCCTGAAAACCACTACGTGATAAAATGCTTTTTTTCTTTTTGTTTTTTTGAGACAGAGTCTCTTTTGTTGCCCTGAGTGATTCTCTTGCCTCAGCCTCCCAAGTAGCTGGGATGACAGGCATCCACCACAACGCCCAGCTATTTTTAGAGACAGGGTCTTGCTCTTGCTCAGGCTAGTCTTGAACCTGTGAGCTCAGGGAAATCCACCCACCTTGGCCTCCTAGAGTGCTAGGATTATAGGCATGAGCCACCATACCTGGCCTGATAAAATGCTTTTTATGGTACTATTTTTTTTTTTTTTGGAGACAGAGTCTCAAGCTGTCACTCTGGGTAGAGTGTGATGGCATCACAGCTCACAGCAACCTCAAACTCCTGTACTTAAACAGTTCTCTTGCCTCAGCCTCCCAGGTAGCTGGGACTACAGGCACCTACCACAACACCTGGCTATTTTTTTGTTGCAGTTGTCATTGTTATTTAGCAGGTCTGGGCTGGGTTCCAACCTACCAGCCTTGGTGTATATGGACAGCGCCCTACCCACTAAGCCACAGGTGCCGCCTATTGTACTATTTTTTATTGTGCTATTTTATTTCTCTTCTCTGTTTTTGTTTTTTGTTTTTGGAGACAGAGTCTCACTTTGTTGTCCTCGGTAGAGTGCTATGGCGTCACAGCTCACAGCAACCTCCAGCTCTTGGACTTAGGTGATTCTCTTGCCTCAGCCTCCCAAGTATCTGGGATCATAGGTGCCCACCACAATGCCCAGCTATTTTTTTGTTGCAGTTTGGCTGGAGCTGGGTTTGAACCGCCACTCTTGGTATATGGAACTGACTCTCTACTCACTATGCCACAGGCACTGCCTTTTTTTTTTGAGACAGAGCTTCAAGCTGTTGCCCTGGGTAGAGTGCTGTGGCATCACAGCTCACAGCAACCTCCAAGTCCTGGGCTTAGGCAATTCTCTTGCCTCAGTCTCCCAAGTAGCTGGGACTATAGGCACCCGCAACAACGCCTGGCTATTTTTTTGGTTGTAGTTGTCATCGTTGTTTAGCAAGCCTGGGCTGAATTCGAACCTGCCAGCTCTAGTGTATGTGACTGGTGCCTTAGCTATTTTTGCTACAGGCACTGAGCCTTTTTTTTTTTTTTTGAGACAGAGTCTCATTCTGCTGCCCAGGCTATTCAGCAAAGCTTCCAGCACCCTCAACCTCCTAGGTTTTAGGGATCCTCCTGCCTTAGCCTCCTGTGTAGCTGGGACTATGGTTACCCACCACATGCCCAACTAATTTTTCTATTTTTTTTTGAGACAGTCCCGCTATGTCGCCCTCAGTAGTAATTTTTCTATTTTTATTAGAAACAGGTCTTGCTCTTGCTAAGGCTTGTCTCAAATTCCTGAGCTCAAGCCATTCTCCCACCTCACTCTCCCAGAGTGTTAGGATTACAGGTGTGAGCCACCACACCTGGCCACTCTTTAAAAAAAAAATCACACACACAAGGTGCTAAAAAATATATACACATTTTGGGCAGCACCTGTGGCTTAAGGAGTAGGGTGCCAGCTCCATATGCCGGGGGGTGGTGGGTTTAAACCCGGCCCCAGCCAAAAACTGCAAAAAGAAAAAATAATAATAAATGTATGTATTTTTTAAAATGTATACATATTTTAAGAAAGGAAAAAACCAGGTGGTGCCTGTGGCTCAGTAAGTAGAGCACCAGTCCCATATACTGAGGGCAGTAGGTTCAAACCCTGCCCCAGTCAAGCTGCAACAAAACAAATAGCCAGGCGTTGTGGTGGGCACCTGTAGTCCCGGCTAGTCAAGAGGCTGAGGCAAGAGAATCATCACCTAAGCCCAAGAGCTGGAAGTGGCTGTGAGCTGTGACGTCATGGTACTCTGCCAAGGGCAACAAAGTGACACTCTATGTTTCTTAAAAAAAAAAAAGGAAAAAACTATTAAAAACTATTTAATTTGTTACTCAGTATACTGGTACTTGATACTCAATATACTGGTAACATTTGTTATCTTTTTTTATTTTTCCTTTGAGACAGTCTCACTAGGTTGCCCTCGGTAGAGTGCTGTTAGAATGCTGTGTCATCGCAGCTCACAGAAACCTCAAACTCTGAGCTTAAGCAATTCTCTTGCCTCACCCTCCCAAGTAGCTGGGGTGAGAGGTGCCCACCACAATATCTGACTATTTTGTTGTTGTTGTTGTAGTTGTCATTGTTGTTTGGCAGGCCCGGGCTGGGTTCAAACCTGCCAGCCCTGGTGTATGTAGCTGATGCCCTAGCCGTTGAGCTACAGGTGCTGAGCCTGTGTATCATATCTTGTATCTCTTGTAATTTCAGAAGAAATTGTATTTTTTTTTTCGGTTTTTGGCCAGGGCTGGGTTTGAACCCACCACCTCTGGCATATGGAGCCAGTGCCCTACTCCTTTGAGCCACCGGCGCTGCCCTGTAATTTTTTTTTTTTTTGAGACAGAGCCTCAAGCCGTCCCCCTGGGTAGAGTGCTGTGGCATCGCAGCTCACAGCAACCTCCAACTCCTGGGCTCAAGTGAGTCTCCTACCTTAGCCTCCCAAGTAGCTGGGACCACAGGCGCCCACCACAACGCCCGGCTATTTTTTTGGTTGCAGCCATCGTTGTTTGGCGGGCCTGGGCTGGATTCAAACCCACCACCTACTCCTTTGAGCCACCGGCGCTGAGCCCTGTAATTTTTTTTTTTTTTTGAGACGGAGCCTCAAGCTATCCCCCTGGGTAGAGTGCCATGGCATCACAGCTCATAGCAAACTCCAACTCCTGGGCTCAAGCGAGTCTCCCGCCTCCGCCTCCCAAGTAGCTGGGACCACAGGCACCCGCCACAACGCCCGGCCATTTTTTGGTTGCAGCCATCATTGTTGTTTGGTGGGCCCGACTGGGGATTCGAACCCACCACCTTAGGTGTACATGGCTGGCGCCTTAGCCGATTGAGCCACAGGCGCTGAGCCTGTAATTTTTTTTTTAAACAGAGTCTCAAGCTATTGCCCTGGGTAGAGTGCCATGGTGTCATCATAGCTCACAGCAACCTCCAATTATTGGGCTCAAAGGATCCTCTTGCCTCAGTCTTTTTTTCCTATTATTTTTAGTAAAAGACAGGGTCTCACTCTTGCTCAGGCTGGTCTCAAACTCATGAGTTCAAGCAATCCACCTGCCTTGGCCCCCCCCAGAGTGCTAGAATTATAGGTGTGAGCCAGGGCACCTGGCCTGTAATTGTAATTTTATTTATTTATGTTTTTGAGACAGAGTCTCAAGCTGTTGCCCTAGGTAGAATACTGTGGCATCATAGCTCATGGTAGCCTCCAACTCAGGCTCAAGCAGTCCTCTTGCCTTAGTTTTTCTATTTTTTTAAGTAGAGATGGGTCTCGCTTTTGCTCAGGGTGGTCTCGAACTTGTGTAAATCAACCTGTATTTACAGATTCATGTGGTCACCTCAAAACTAGATTTCTTTTTTTAAAATTATTTTTTATTAAATCATAACTTTATATATTGATGCATTTATGGGGTTCAGGGTACTGCTTCGATATACAATGTGAAATGCTTAAATTGAACTAAGTAACGCATCCATCACAATTATACTTGTTTCTAAATCAAAACTGGATTTCATAGCCAGGTATTGTGGCAAGTGCCTCCCTGCTACTCGGGAGGCTGAGGCAAGATGATAGCTTCAGCCCAAGAGTTTGAGGTTGCTGTGGGTTGTGATGCCAGGGCATTCTACACAGGGCAACAGAGTGAGACTGTCTCAAAAAAAAAAAAAAACTCAAACTGAGTTTCAGTCAGGTGCAGTGGCTCTCATCAAAATTCCAGCACCATGGGAACCTGAGGCAGGAAGATTGCTAGAGGCTAGGAGTTCAAGACCAGGCTGAGCAACATAGTGAGATCCAATCTCTAAAAAATAAATAAATAAAAACTAGATTTCATGAACCTTGAAAGGAACTCAGGCACAGGGGTAGGGACACAGAGTGGCCCACCACTGGTCCCCCTTCTGGAGCTGAAGCTGCACCCTGACCCACTCTCTTGTCCTCTCAGGGTTGTGGACAACGAGGGGACCCTGCAGCTGAAGAGAAGCTTCCCCATTGAGCAGAGCTCACACCCTGTGCGCAGCATTTTCTGCCCCCTTATGTCCTTCCGCCAAGGGGCCTGTGTGGGTGAGTCACGTAAGGACCGGAGGTCCGGGAAGCTGGCAAGGGGCAGGGACCTGGGCTGGTACCAACTTCACTCAGACATCATGGTACCCTGATGCCCTGACTTCCTGGGCCTTGCAACCTCTCATGCCCCAACATCCTCATGCTGGGACCCAAACCCCCAAATAGCCCAGAGAACTCACACTCTGAATGTAGACCCAGGAACAGGCTAGAGCCCTCACACTGCACAGACTCAAAACAGCCATGTGACCGCCCATCCTTAGACCTCCCCAAGCCACGGAACCCCATACCTTGGACATAAACCCCTCAACACTCAGACACCTCAGGGACTTGACACCTAGGGCACCTCTCCCTCTTGCCTCAACAGTGACAGGCAGTGAGGACATGTGCGTGCACTTCTTTGATGTGGAGCGGGCAGCCAAGGCCACTGTCAACAAGCTGCAGGGCCATAGTGCACCTGTGCTGGACGTCAGCTTCAACTGCGATGAGAGCCTGCTGGCCTCCAGTGATGCCAGTGGCATGGTCATCGTCTGGAGGCGGGAGCAGAAGTAGGGTGCTGCACTCTCCGCTGCCCCGCCTGCCCTGTGTTGTAAATAAAGGTTCTGTGGTGGTGCAGGGGCCACGCCCAGGTATGCCCCAGGTATGCCAGGGGCAGGGCAAGGAAGCAGGAGCTCCAGGACCCACGGCGGAGTGCAGTTCCTTTAGTCCTTCCTGCATCAGTGTTTTCACTCAGACGAACATTTATTGAATGTCTCCTGTGTCACAGACACCACCTTTAGTGTTTTACACAGTCATGCATTCGATAGACATTACCGAGTACCGACTGCGCCAGAACTGTTCTAGGTACTGGGGATACAGCTATGACTCAAAGTGATGGAAATCTCTGTCCTTGCAGGGCCTGCATCTCATTGGAGGCAAGTAGACAATGAACAACATAGATAATAGCTCACTAACAATGAGTGATATAAAGAAAAGTAAAAGGAGGATGGGAGATAGCTGCAGGGGCAGGTTTGGGCTCTTTTTGGTGACATGATCAGGGAAGGTATTTCTGACAGGGTGACATTTAAACTGAGACCTGAGTGAAGTGAGAGAGCATGTTGGTGGGGGGCAAAAGTCTTGAGGCTGGAGGATGGCAGAAGGATCACTATATAGGCCAGAGTCTTGCTGGGCCAGCATGTGACAGTAGATGACATCAGACAGGCTACGGATTGTAGAGCTTTGTGGGCCATGGCTAGGACTTTGGCTTTTTTCCTAAGTGTGGAGTGAGTTAATCATGGGATGGTTTTAAGCAGAGAAGAGACATAGTCTCACTTGGTTGCAGCAGCCTCAATCTGGCTGCTGTGAAGAGAGCAGACTGTTGGAGTGAGGGTAGAAACGGGACCCAGCAGGAGACCACTGCCAGAGCAGTGATGGGGACTTGCACCAGGCTCCAGTAGTGGAGGAGATGGGTTGGGAAATGTTGGGTTCGATCCTAGGGGTTCATGATATTAGGCTACAGGACTCTGCTAGCTCCTTAGCAGCCTGAGGCTCCCCGACTGCCCCACATGGCAACCCTGCCTGGGCCCCACCCCTGTCTGTGCATCAGGTTGTTTCAAGCAAGCAGGGAGCAGAGGTGTTGATTACTTGGTGCAAGGGCAGCTAGGGCCTAAGACTGAGCTGTGGGATCCTGCTGTGGGGTGGTAGCAATGGGGAATCTCTATCCCATGCCCACCTGGGGCCCAAATTCAAGCCCTGGAACAGCTTAGCGACCAAAAAGTAATGTTCAGTATTTGAGGGGAGCCCTGAGTGAGAAGTGGAAACTTAGGCATTGACCAGGATAAATAACCAAAATCCCTTGTCAGTGGCCTGAATCAGTAGAAAATGTCAAAGTTAACAGGAATGTCAAAGAGGCTCTTGCTCCAGCCCCTCATTTTCCTCAGCTCCATGTGCTGCCACATGCTATTGACTGGAACTGTGTCTAACATCTTAGGAGCTTAGGGTCAGTCCACAGAGTTGTAGGGACTCCAACCTGGTCCAATGTTGTTGAGCTGCCGAACACACACCAGCAGCCTTGTTGGGGGAAGAAATAACCTGTTTGTTCAGTCCACTATTATTTGACGGTGTGGCCCCTGATACCCAAGAGCATTTCTGACTGGTACTTTCATCTGACAGAGTTTAGTGCACATGATGATGAGATAGGGGTATCAGTGAGCTGGATGATTCATATGGTCAAGATTCTGTCTGTGTGTCAGGGTCCCCAATACCACCCCTAGGCTCAGTGATTTGCTGAAAGGACTCATGAGATTCAACATATGGTTGTATTCATGGCTGTGATTTATTGTATAAAAAAATAGGAAATTTAACAAAGTGAAATGGTACACAGAGCTGGGTCCTTTCCTAGTGGAGTCACAGATTGTGCTCAGTTGCCCCAGTAATGGGTTGTGACAACGTGTGTGAAATGTTACCAACCAGGGAAGCTTAAAAAGAGACTGGCATCCAAAGTTTTTACTGGGGACTGGTCACAGGTACCCCTTGCCTGGAACATTCCCAAATCCCAGACTCTCAGAGGAAAAACAGGTGTTCAGCATGAACTGCATTGTACAGTTCAGGCACAGTGAGCCACTGTGACCATGTAGGGAATGGTGGGATCCCTCCTGAAATCTGAGTTCTCAGGCACAAGCCAAGGGCCAACTTTGAAGCAGGCCTTAGGCCTGCTGTGTGAACTCATTTCTGTACAGTATGCAAACAGAAAATAGATGCCCAGTGTCAAGCAAGGTCTGTGGATGGCAAGATAATTTGGGGGGAACCTCATTCTCTAACACTTTCTTCTTTTCTTTGTACTGATCATGTTATTTATTGAGTCTGGACTCACAATGATTGATCATGAATTTTGTGCATGATTTTGGGGGTTTTCTCCTTGTGAAATTTTGAGGTGGCAGAGTTGATGTTCTATTTTAAATTCATCTTTGTAATACTTTTCTTGACTTACAACCTAAGAGGAAATAAATTCATGAATGAGGTGCTATGGTGACAAAAGAAATAAAAATAAGAAATAATGAGCAAATAATAATGAATAAAAATGTTATTGGCCAAACTTGAGCCTGTGTTAATTTGCCTGTCATCACCGTGCCTCTGATTTGACATCAGATATGGAGCTCTGTTAACCATTCCACCATCAATGCCATTCTAGTTTTGCCTCAAATCCAGTCCTCTATTAACTATGCCATGCCTTTGTCTGACTCTGAACCTGTGTGTTAACTACTTCACCATCAGCACCCTCGCTGGGGCTGGGTGCAGTGGCTCACACCTGTAATCAAGCCTAGTACTCTGGGAGGTTGAGGTGGGTAGATTGCCTTAGCTCATGGGTTCAAGACCAGCCTGAGCAAGAGCTAGACCTAAAAATAGCCAGGTGTTGTGGCGGGTGCCTGTAGTCCCAGCAGCTTGAGAGGCTGAGGCAAGAAAATTGCTTGAGGCTCGGCGCCTGTGGCTCAATCGGCTAAGGCGCCAGCCACGTACACCTAAGGTGGCGGGTTCGAATCCCCAGCCCGGGCCCGCCAAACAACAATGATGGCTGCAACCAAAAAATGGCCGGGCGTTGTGGCGGGC
>CAUYQV010185336.1:0-20971 GCA_963574575.1 Galagoides demidoff
AGTTCAGGTGCAGGAAGAAAAAAGAGACCCTGGGAAATACTCAGTTTACAGAAAGGGATGGGGGGCACCTAACAACTGATAAAATAGATATTCCTATGCAAGAACTTCTGCTCAAGACAGCACAGTGAACAAACCCTCAAATTACCCTCCACCATTCCAAACACAAAAACAATGATTCAAAAAGGTTATAAGGTGAAAAGATAATTTCTTTTGTTCATCACAAAGGAAGATCTATGATACAATGACTAAACAAATGACATGAAATCTATGTTAACCAGCTTGATGAAAGTATTTCAAATTGTATATGAAAACAGTACACTGTACCTCATGTTTGCATTAATGTATACAGCTATCAATTAATAAAAAAATAAAATAAAATACAATTTAAAAAAAAAGATTAACAGTATAAATTTTCAGTAATGTACAGGGGTCTTTCCTCAAGGAGACCCAGCCTTTATTCAAGGGGTTCTGGATCTGTTTACTGGCTAAAGTGTGAAAATTGATTAAAGGACTGTAACTTTCTGTTTTTATGATTTCATTTAGACATTCATCTTGACCTAGAACTTTTCTGCTTATACAGATTGAGTAAGAAGTTAGTAGCTTCCTATCTATCTCACTTCTGGAAAACCATGATTAACAAGCCAATACCATGCGACTTGGCAAGTCAGACTATTTTGTGACTGTGCTTCCTATTACAGTAACTATACCCACTTTGCCTTTGAAAATCGAGTGCTGTTACTTGACCCTGCCACCCTGGCCAATTACTTTCATTGCATTTAGGTTTCCCAATTCAGTGGCTGCATTTTCCACTGTAAGGTCCAGCCTACAGAAAAGGCGGCTCATAAGTCTCTCAAAAAATGCCAGGGCTCCCCTCACAAATTTATTTCTCACAGCACTAATGAAAAGCATGTCTTCTGGACCCTCCCAGTGTAGCTGAGCAGATCTTAAATGATAAATCCACTGTAACATTCCAATCTCCCTAAGCCTTTAAATTTCTTTCTGTACATTAAATCAAGGAAGGTGTAGTGTTTTCAGCTCACTCACTGTGGTCCACCTTTTGGTCCATGTGTTAGCCAACCAAACAAATAACTGCTAGAGCACTTTCTAACTCCCTGAGCTATAATATTAAATAAAGAACGTCTAGGGTGGCGCCTGTTGTTCAAGGAGTAGGGCACTGGCAAAAGGTCAGCATCCCAATTCAACCAGTTAGACAAGAAGTGAATTCAACATTTTCGGCTTTGTTGTACTTTTCAGATCCTCAACATATTGGATGATGCCCACCCACATTGAGGAAAATTATCTGATTCATTCAGTTCACCAATTAACATGCCAACCTCCTCTGGAAACACCTTCATAAGCACATCCAAAAATGTTTAACCATATATCTGGGTATCTCTTAATCTGTTCAAGTTGACACATAAAATCATCACATAAGATTTTAATTATGTTAGAAAAATATATTAAAATACAAAAATCATAAGAGTAATTAAAATTTAAAAAATAGGTTTTTTTTCTTTTTTCATTGTCCAAACTGTTTATTCTTTTCTTAAGGAAAGCGGGTTTAAATAATACTGCTCTCTGCCCTTTCTATATAACAGGCTTAGTTTGAAAAATAATTGAGACTATGACACACGTGCAAAACTCTTACATAACAATATGACAGAAGGTGTTAATTCATGGAGAGTTATATACAATGTGTACAGAGTCATGTATGCACTAAATGGCACTTCTGTTTAGGCTGCTTGCAGCCCGATCCATTTGCCAGGTCTCTGACCACTCCCAGCTCCCTTCCACTTAAGGCTGAGAAAGCTAATCTCTCTATACACCAGATGAAAATCTCTATTCTATTGGCCTACCACTTCCCTTTAAAAGAGGCCAAGAAATGTAGAGTCCAAAGATCCAACACTATGTGACCAGGGGCATTTATTTCACTTCATCTCTCATTTACAAATAGAATTATAAATGTATCTTTTAATCCCAGCCGCCTTAGAGATTAAAGTAAGGATCAAGCAAGATGACAGTTGTAAAAGTGCCTTGCTTAGAAATAAAAAAGATAAGGACGTATGGTAGAACCTATTATTCTTTCCATATTTAAGCCCCAGGGAGAAGTTTTGACGCTAGGGAGACTACAGGTGTTTTCATATGATACATACACGCTGCTCATTTACCCTGAAAGTGTTTACTTAGTGCTCCCTGCTTGAAAATACTATGTTAAATACTAGGTGCTGAGAATCAAAAAATGTTATTCTCCTAGGAAAAAACTGATTTGGAGACCGTAGCAATAAGTAGCCCCCACAGCCAGTTTTTTTTTTCCAGTTTTTGGCCAGGGCTGGGTTTGAATCCACCACCTCTGGCACATGGGGCTGGCGCCCTACTCCTTTGAGCCACAGGCACCACCCAGTCCCCATAGAAAATTTTAAACTAATTCTTTGTTCAGTGACACTTTGAGCCAGTAATTTGCTTCTGTAATCCAACTAATGAGTGATAACCTCATGCCTCAAAAAGCCAACCAATTAGCAGACACACACCAGAAACTACATTTCCAAGGCTATAAGTCCCTAAACCTTTCTGCTTCTCAAAGTTCACCAATTTCTGAATTCCATGTTTTCTGAAACTGTATAAAGTATGGTAAACTCTCTGCTTTTATCAGAGAGTCTATTTCTTATAGGTGAAGCTTTTGCTTAATCAAGCAATGAATTCAGATTTTTGTTTCAGGTACTAAGTACTAGCAGGTGTTATATAAATTATCCAAAGATGGCCTCTATACATTGGCCCTATTCTGTTTACTTCTTCATAGCAGGTTGAGAACTGTTAGCTCAAAAGCTAATGGACACCAAAGTCAAATTTTTACACATCCACTTATTTCAAATACAGCCCAAATAGACATATTTTTAGCCATTTAAAGCTGGACTTTCTTGTATGACCTGAAAAACTGCACTCAACATTTGCTAGTCATAGAGATGATAAACTCTGTAGTTATAAAAATACCCCAAGCCACTTGCTGCCTTTTGAATCTCTCTGATCCAGAAGCTCCCCATTGTGCTGCTAAGCAACATCATCTAGACATGTAAGGCCCCTCTCCAGTTCCCCTTTCTCCTGGAAATTACCTGCTCCTCACCCTTTCTGGGTGTTAGCCATTGCACTGTAACCTTTGCAAGATCTTAAAACTGTGAGGAACTTTCCCTCACGCCATGCAAACCTATCCAAGTGGCATCCTTATAAAGCTTGTTCTGTGCTACTGCCACCTGGTGGTCATATATTTTTCCTTGATCAGCCCCAATATGCCCTTGAACTCACTAGAAAGGGAATTACACTGGCTTGACTTTCTGTCCTGCAGGAGTTCTCAGTTTGATGAGAGTGTTAGGACAAATTCATTCAAATCAGTGGCCAGTTGATGGATATAAATTGTCATATTTGGAAAGAAGGAATAGGTCACAGTGGGCAGTGTAGGTAACCTAGTGAATAGGTCATTGTGGGCAGAAGCATGTCAAGAACAGCCTCCTGAAGAAGGTGGAAATTGAACTGGGTAGTGAGATGACCAGGCAAAGAAAAGGAAATAGAAATCAAAAGGTTAAATCGAGAGAAAAGGTCAGACCACTAGTAATTGGGGTGGTTCCCTGAGATAGGCCAAATACTGAAAGCCAGTTTCTACCAAGGGGATCTGTGGCTAAGTAGGGTCTCAAAAGTGTTTTCATTTCCCCAGTGATCACTAAACAATGCCGGACATAAAAATGATTTTAGGTCACTAATGTGTGAATCATGATATAGAACAGCATAGTGACCTACTTTATCCCCAGGTCTAGATAACTCCAGAGAGAAAAGCCAGAGGAGATGGCTTTTCAAACACACACACAAAAAAAAAAATGCTCATAAATATTCTTCAATTTTACTGGTAACAGCAGTTGTTCAAAGGAAAATAAAACTATCCGTCCCTTGTTGTCCCCAGCCTTCCAAAGTCATCCCACTGCCTTGATCAGGTTATCCGCCTTGAAACAAAGTAACTTTTAATAAAATGAGCTAGTGTCAGGGAGAACCTGATATGATCACACACCTGTTATAATAGGATTTAATTCTGCTTCAGATGTGCTAGTTTTAATAAAAAAGGATTGAGCAAATCGAAAATAAATTACATTGAAAGGTCAGGCTTATTGCTTGTACAGTTATGTTAACTCCCCCACTGACACTTTTAGAGACTGTATTTATGAGACCTTTTGATTTGGGAAGGAGAGGTATAAAATACATCTACAATTTCCCCATTATTTGCAGCAGTATTTCATTTTCAAGTGTCAATCCCAAGCACTTAAGTATGGCATTCTTTAACAAGAGTAAATCTAAAAAGTATGAGTTGTTTACACAATGCTATTATTCAATATATTGATAAAACAAGCTCTTCTATCCAGTGGAAAGTTAGAAAAAAATCTTTCGCTGTTTACACAGCATAATAATTCACTTTATTGCATGTGGCACATTTATTAAGAATATGTTGGCTCCTAATTTGAATAAGTATATTCCTCTGACACAGCATTTCCTCTGCCAGGAAGAGTCTGTTTGATTTACTATTTAGGGATGGATGGACCAATAACCCACTCAGGATTACATTCCTGACATTCCCAATGGGACATTAAAATAGGTATAGAGAGTTTGCTCCTTTGCTCAGCTAGTTACAACTCCAGTTGCTGTAGTTACAACAATGTAACTAGAATTGTTACGATAAATAATTCCAAGTGTGCTTTTTTTGCTTTTAGATTGGTTACATGATCCATCCAACAAATGCAACAGAATGTAAAGGGAACTGCTCCTATTACCCTAAAACTGGTGACTCTGATCCAAAGCTGAAGACCAAAAACAATAATAAATGATGACTACTTATGGCATTTGCAGTTTACAATCCTTAATCTAATTAATGCTCATGATAATACTATTATTACCCCTGTCTTTGTGATGGGGAAACTGAGACAGGAAATTTTTTTTTTTTGAGACGGAGCCTCAAGCTATCCCCCTGGGTAGAGTGCCATGGCATCACAGCTCATAGCAACCTCCAACTCCTGGGCTCAAGCGAGTCTCCTGCCTCCGCCTCCCACGCAGCCGGGACCACAGGTGCCCGCCACAATGCCCGGCCATTTTTTAGTTGCAGCCATCGTTGTTTGGCGGGCCAGGCTGGGGATTCAAACCCGCCACCTTACGTGTACGTGGCTGGCGCCTTAGCCGATTGAGCCACAGGTGCCGAGCCGAGACAGGGAAAATTTAAGTGGGTTTCCCACTGGCACACAATTTGTTGTGCATTTTTTTTCATATTTAAACAGCTTTATTGGGCTACACGTATAATTCACATACAATTCACACTTGTAAAATGTATATAAATCAATGACTCAGTATATGCAGAGTAGTGCATCCATCACTATCACATATAAGAATGTTTTCATCACCTAAAAAAAGAAAATCTTAGCTGGGTAATGTAGCTCACACTTGTTCTTTTTGTTTGTTTATCATTATTATTTCAGGTTAATGTGAAGGTACAAACAACTAGGTTACAATATTTGCATTTGGTAGGTAGAGTCCCTCTTGTAGTTGTGTCCTGCACCCAAAAGGTGTGCCATGTACCCTTACGTTGTGCCCAGTAAGTGGGAGCATACCAATCCCCTTGCCTCCTCCCACTACCCCCTCCCTCATCCCCTTTCCCCCAACTTGAACTGAATTGAGTTTTTCTCTTATATGGGCATGTGTTAGATCATCTACTGGCTTCATGTTAGTACTGAGTACATTGGATATTTGGTTTTCCATTCTCGTGATACTTTACTGAGGAGAATGTGTTTCAGTTCTGTCCAGGTTAATATAAAGCATGTAAAGCTCCCATCTTTTTAAAAGACTGAATAGTATTCTATGGTATACATATACCACAGTTTATTAATCCATTCCTGGGCTAATGAACATTTAGGGTGTTTCCACATTTTGATGATTGTAAGTTGAGCTATGATAAACGATCTAGTGAAAATGTCTTTATGATAAAATGATATTTTTTCTACTGGGTAGATGCCAAATAATGGGATCTTGGGGTTAAAATGGGAGATCTAATTTGAGTTCTCTGAGGATTCTCCATTGTTCTTTCTAAAAAGGCTGCATTAGTTTGTGATCCCACCAACAGTGTAAAAGTGTTCTCTCTCCACATCCATGCCAGCATCTTCAACTTTGAGACTTTGTGATATAGTGTCAGGTGATATCTCAGGGTGGTTTTGATTTGCATTTCTTTGATCGTTAGGGACAATGAGCATTTTTTTATATGTTAGCCACTCGCCTGTTTTCCTCAGAGAAGATTCTGTTTATGTCGCTTGCCCAGTGATCTATGGGATTGTTTGCTCTTTTTTTGTTGATTAATTTGATTTCTCTATAGATCCTAGTTATCAAATCATTGTCAGATTCGTAACATGCAAATATCTTTCCCATTCTGAAGGTTGTCTTTTTGCTTTACTTGTTGTGTCTTTAGCTGTGCAGAAACTTTTCAGTTTGATTAAGTCCCTCTCTTTTTTTTTTTTTTTTTTGCGACAGAGTCTCACTATGTCACCCTAAGAGTGTTATGGCATCACAGCTCATGGCAACCTCAAACTCTTGGGTTTAAGCGATTCTCTTGCCTCAGCCTCCCAAGTAGCTGGGACTACAGGTGCCCACCACAACACTCAGCTATTTTTCTGTTGCAGTTGTTGTTTAGCTGGCGCTGGCTGGGTTCAAACCCGCCACCTTCTGGCTAGTGGCTAGTGCCATAACCACTGTGCTATGGGCACTGAGCCATTCCCATTTATTTTTGTTGTTGTTGACATTGCCACTGAAGTCTTTGTCATAAAATCTTTCCCCAGTCTAACATCACGAGTTTTTCTCATGTTCTCGTCTAAGATTTTTATCATTTCATGTCATAGATTTAAGTTTTTTATCCATCTTCAGTGAATTTTTGTAAATGGTGAAAGGCACAGGTCCAGTTTCAGTCTTTTACATGTGGTTATCCAGTTCTCCTAACACCATTTATTGAATAGGGATTCTTTTCCCCAGTGTAAGCTTTTATTTGGTTTATTAAAGATCAGATGGCTATAAGAGAGTGGTTTCATCTCTTGGTTTTCTATTCTGCTCCACATATCTATGTCTCCATTTTTGTGCCAATACCATGCTGTTTTGATCACTGTGGACCTGTAATATAACCTGAAATCTCATAGAGTGATGCCTCCAGCTTTGTTTTTGTTACTAAGAATTGCCTTGGCTATGCAGGATTTTTTCTGGTTCCATATAAAATGAACTATTTTTTTTCCAGTTCTTCAAAGTATGATGTTGGTATTTTAATTGGGATTGCATTGAATCTGTAGATTGCTTTGGGCAAAAAAAGCCATTTTAACAATGTGATTCTTCCCAACCAAGAGCATGGTATGTTCTTCCATGACCTCTTTGGACTCTATATCCTTCCCTTGTCTGATTGCATCAGCTGGAACTTCCAGCACTATGTTGAATAGTAGTGGTGATAGAAGACATCCTTGTTAGGTTCTGGTTCTAAGTGGAAAAGCTTTCAGTTTTACTCCATTCCGTATGGTATTAACTTTTGTTTTGTCATAGCTGGCTTCAATCAGTTTAAGAAATGTGGCACAAAATTTCTAAGTGGAAGAGCCAGGATTTGGCCCCAGGCATTCTAACTCCAGACTTGCAGTGCCATGTAGCTTAGATTCTCTCATATTCTAAAAATAGCCACCAAGGCTTACTGGACAGACTGTCATCTTCTATCCTTTAGCACCCTCCACCTCCACTCTACTCCCCTGAAGGTCAGAAGAAAGGAGATAGTTATTGGAGTTTTCATCCTGGTGCAAAAAGGAAGAAGTTTTTCTCTCCCCTCTACCAAAGCCAAATAAAGTGAGGGTGATCCCAATAGTATCTCTCATAGATTTAGAGAGAGCCTGTAAGCAATGGAGACTGGGGCATTTTGCTCCCCAGAAGGATACTTATGGCACTGTGGACCCTGAAGACTTATCCTAACACACTTAGGTAGAACAAGGTGACAATACTTGAGAGCATGACTTGTGTTATATAAAGGCAGAGAGTGTCTGAATATTGAAGCTGGGCCTGGACATCACCTGGAGATTTCTGAAGGCAGGAGAGTTGCTGTAGTAATCCACTCTAGCAGCACATGAAATGACTATGGTGAAATGTAACTTGGAGAGAGAGAACAGCATGAAACTCCAACACCAGATCCTTGCTGCCCTTGAAAGTCAAAAGAATCACAGTATTTGTGACTCCATGTACAGCGACACAAATTAGAATAACAAAAGCCTTAGTGTTACCCAACCAGCTTCAAGGCCAATGGAGATGGCAACCAAACTAGTAAAGGAGTTGGGCACATGGACTTCTGGGGGTGACTTAGAGAAACCAGGCTGCTTCTCTTTGAGAGAGTTCTTAGGAACTCTAGACACTGCAATGAAGCTAGCAACTGCTCCCATGAAAGCCACATATGTTATCTATGTACATAGAGGGTAGCCCAGCATCAGAAGCTACAATCAAGAGTTAGAAGCATATATAGCCATCATGAAGCCAGAGGGGAATATCTCTACCCCTATAAGACAGCTAGCGAACAATACCAGAGGAGCTAATTTATAAGCAGGTGAGGGATGAAGAATAGAGGAGAATATGTCCCTGCATCTACACCTACTTCTCCTACCCACCTATCTAGCCAGCAACAGAGTAATGAATAGTCTTTGAATAAGAGGTGAAATTGAATTTTTTTTATTAAATCAGGCCCTAATGAGGCTGGAACTCACGGCCCCTGGTTTTCTTTTTGTTTTTTTGTGAGACAGAATCTCACTATGTTGCCCTTGGTAGAGTGCTGTGGCATCATAGCTCACAGCAACCTCAAAATCTTGGGCTTAAGCTATTCTCTTATCTCAGCCTCCCAAGTAGCTGGGACTACAGGGTCATCCCTCTTTCTGGTTTGAATTACTGTAACTATGACAGAAGACAGATGAGGAAGGATCCTTGGGGTGTTTTACAACTTCCATCTTGGACCTTATTTCCACATAGTTCCTGGATTCCTGGTCCTAACCACACTGTCTAGAACCTAGCATATTTTCACGGCCCAAATAATCTACAACTGTTTGCTGTTGCAGCTGTCCACCTCCATTTTTCTGCTAGTGCCATCACCACCACTGTAACAGAAAGCATCTTATGTAGTAGCATTAGTCTTATTCAGAAATACTACACCAGAATGCATTGGTACATTCCAGATACTTAGGAGTTCCCTTTCCTTAGACTCTGATATTTGTCCCAAAGTAGTATGCCAGAAGCTTATATGAGTGTCAACCTACCACAAGGCACCTGATAATCCCTCTCTGCACACCCTAGCATTATCCCTGCACCAAGTTTATGGACCCAAACTCTATTACCAAGGTAAACTCTTAAGATTAGACATGTATTGTGCAAGTGCTCTATGGTCAAGAACTGTAATAACTGCTGTATTATAACACTTAATCCTCAAAACTACCCTATTAGGTTAATTCCTGGTTAGGCTTAATTTTGCCAAAGGAAAAAAGGAATAACAAGGAAATAATGCCTTAAGCAACACAGGGCTTGGTTTTCTTTTATGTTCCAGTAGAACTGCCATACACCACACTGTCTCAGAGACATGGTCTTCTATTTCATTGTTCCATATTCTGGAATTTTTTTTCCTCCACTTTTTGGCTGGGGCTGGGTTTGAACCCACCACCTCTGGTATATGGGACCAGTGCCCTACTCCTTTGAGCCACAGGCGTCACCCTGGAATTTTCTTTTTCATTGCAATTTCATGGTCCTAGTTGACTGCTGAGGTTTTAGCTATGATGATCCTATTCATGAAATAAGAACATGCTACCTCCCTTTAAGAAAACTTCCCAGAAGTCGTGCATACTATTTCCTCTTACAATTCATTGGCCAGAACTTAGTCACATCGTCACACCTAACTAACTGCAAGAGTAGCTGGGAAATGTGGTCCTTATTTCTGATGAACAGGTGGACAGCTAAAGAAATGGGGGTCTATTTTTGATGAGTAAGGGGAATATGTTTTGGGAAACAATAGCAATATCTACCACAGGTAAGTACAAGGCTTTCACAAATGATTGCACACTTCTAGTTTTCAAAGAGTTAAGAGGAAGAAGGGAGATGAAATCTAGCTAGTGCCCATTAGCAAAACCAGTTCACTTTAGCTCAAGGTTCAATCGGCCCAAAAAAAGGACTGCTTTTTGTATTTGGTTGAGCCACATGAAATTGCCAATTTAATTGATTCAACAAGATAAAATATCAGCAATTTTATATAGTCCAATTCAATAATTCATCTGTTCAGAGAGGATACCATTTTATAATTCTCACAAAGGTACCTGCAGTAAATTGATTGCACAAATGTCCCTGATTGTTCATCTTCCTTGTAACTATGCCCTTTGTAATTTACTTGCAGCCCTTCCCATCAAAAGGTAGAGTAGATTTCCTCAACCATTAAATCCAGGCTGGCCTTGCAGCTTATTTTGAAGTAAAGGTGTGCAAGGACTGAATCCAGGCCTCAAGAGGCCTCACATGCTTCCTCTCTCTTGGAACTTAATAAGTACCAGGCTTTGTGAAAAAGACCAGGCTAGCCAATAGAAGAAGGGTATCCCAGACCACCCTATAGCCAGCCAAGACCAATAGAGCTGCTTTCCTGAGTCAGCTGATTACAAATACACAAGTGAGCCCAGCTGAAACCAGAATCACCTAGCTGATTTATTGACTTATGAAAAATAAAAAAATGCCTATTGTTTAAGCACCTAAGTTCAGGGATGGTTTGTTACACAGTAATAGTTAACCATTACAGTAGCATATGTACAAGCAACATCCCTATGTACTAGCCCCATTTTATAGCTAAATGAGCTTCTTAGCATTAAGTGATTTACCTAAGGTCACACAGCTAGTTAATACAGGGACAGCAAAGATTAGAAACCAGGCCATCTATATACTCTGTAGTGGTAACCATTACTCTGTAGGACCATAAGGTTACTCGGACTAATAGGGAAGGCCAGTCCCCCTTAGTCCCCATTAGGCTAAATGCTAGATGTTTAACAATCAGCTCTCTGGGGTGGGCTAAACTACTGATTTGTAGTGATTGTTTATTTTCATGCTGGACATATTCATACTATAGCTGATCTCAAACCTATAACTCTCCATTAGTGAACACACAGTAGGGAAGGTACATACAACAGCACACCATTGTATAGTATTTCCACCATACAAAGATAAGTAGCTAATCTCAAAAACATAAAAAATAGTAAAATGCAGCAAAAGAATTAGGAGAGTTTTGAGTATTTGTTACCTTTGTTTGAATATAATTTGCTTAATTATAATTGTATACAATTTTTAATGACTGTTTAAAAATTGGCCTGGGAAATTTCCTGAATTTGTAACAACTGGCTCTTATGAGACAGTATAAGCCAGTTCTAGCACATCCCTGGAGAAATCATTTGACCTGCTCAGCAAACTCCGTACTTGTTCCTGTAAACCAACAACTAGCCTCCCACTTCTTCAGTCTCCAGATGTGTATGAGTTAGCTGATAATTATAGCTTTGCCTATATCAGGGGACATCTGTCCATATGTCTGCCCTTCTTTAATATCTTTAATTTATCTCTTATATAACAAAATCTGTATCTACTCACCACTGGCTAAAAGTCCATATTTCCCTAGTTTATTTTCATCTCATTAGTCTTTTAAGCTTCAGAAAGGGCTCCCTACCTACCCTTTCCGGTATCTAGCATCAGCCAAAATCTCCGTTCTTCCTTTTCACCATCCCCCCACCTTCCTAATAGCAAAACTCTCTATCCCATCATCCATCCTCTCTTCACGTGGAGGGAACCTAATACTTGGTCCTCATGGTCAAATTTACCCACTACCCAAGCCTCCCCCACCCAGGGTTTTCCTTCCAACATCTGGACATTACACAAAGAAGCAGGTATTTTGAGAACAAATAGAATGTCAAAGAGCTTAATTATTGCTGCACTATCTCCAGTTTACATTAATGTGGTGATCTTCAGTACTTCTAGGGTTGCCACAGACAACTTTGGCCCAGGACCAAGCTCACACAGAATCTTTAAAGAGGCTTACAAAGAATTGATTCCACAAATTTTCTCTGCCGTACAGCCCAGAGTTAAACTTCTTGGGTCCAGAAAATTTGGAAGAGGGTGTGGGTGTGCAGGGGTGTCATTTAACCTCATTGTGCTAGAATTCATTCCCTACTCTCCTTAACTAGTGTCATTGTGGGATATAAACATCTTTTAAAAGTTTATAGGAGGCCTTTCATGAAGTCTATGTAAGTCTCTTTCCAAGGACTTCAAATTTTGTTGCTCCCTATCTCATGTTTGCCATTTCAGCAAAGCTGAAAAGCCTGGAGTTCCTTACACTCTAAGGTGTTTCCTTGTGCTGCCACTTTTCTTTCTGCCTGAAAAGACCTCTCTTCCTCTCCCCACCCCATACAATCATGTCAAATGTTTCTTCACCTCCTCCATGAAGCCTTCCCCGGTATCTTGAGGCAGAATGTATGAATTTCTCCACTGCACAACATTTCTCTTATGTACAAACTTCTACTGTTGTGACACTAGGGTTGCCAGATTTAACAAAAAATACAGGGCACTCAGTTAAATTTGAACTTCTGATAAACAATGGACAATTTTCAATACTTTTTAGCAATGTATAATTTGAAGTATCTCAAAATCAAACTTAATTGGGAATTCTGTGTTTTATCCGGTGACTCTACTGGCACACCACACTAATGTTTCTCTCTGGCAGCTCACCTATAAGTTCTTTATGGCAGGGGTTTAGATTTGTTTACCTATGTATCCTCAGCACTATGCAATCATCAGCACATAAGGTCTCACTAAATGTTCTTGAAACTACACTGAGTACTGCTTTATACCATTTGAACTGATTTACATAAATCATCTGAGTTGCACAAAAATCTAGTGAGGTAGAAAAAATAGATATTATTTTCATCGTACTAATAATGATGAAACCAGAGGACAGAGAAGAGTAACTTACCCAAGGCCATGTAGTCTGACCATCGCAGAGTCAGAAATGAGCCCAGATTCTCCTAGTTCTTTCCATTAAACTATACTGCTGTTTCTCTGCATATGGTCACAGATTTTATGCAACTTTGCAGTTTTCAGAACTATTTCTAAGCTTTAAATAAATGATCATACTTGCTTTGGTTTTAAATGATATTGTGACTACACTGGTATGGCAGTGACTTTAATATAACTTGAGGTGCTTAAAGTTAAGTGTAGTGAATTTTTAATTAGGTATCAATCAAATTGAGAGACTGGTTATAAAGTATCATTTTCCAGTAAAGTCAGCAACATGGTAAATGATTTTATTGGTAAACCATGAGCTTTCTTGACATATTTATTATTATTATGTCAATATGGGTTTCCTCTATCTGCGTATGTATAACACTTGACAATATCAGCCATATTATTCGTTTGGTTTCCTCTGCTTGGCTGGCTTTTCAGTTGGGGTAAGTGAAGTCTGCATTCCTTGTGTCAGCACTTTGGAAGAAGTGGCAGTAACAGTAAAACTTATATTAACTTGCACCCAAGTAATGAGTTCTCTGTTAATTGAAAATTTTCTGCACTTAGCTCTTCTGGAAAAAAAAAATGGAGACAATTATGTAAAAATGGACTGACAAACATTTTTCCTCAGAAGCCTCTGGCACTGGTCTATTCCGTCCAATTTCCTGTAGTATCTATTCACATTTAGAGCTCTAGACAGTAATGAGTAACCAGTACCTTTGCCCATGCAAAGCACCCAGTTCTCTACCAGGTGCTGTGAGGGTCAAAAGGAGCAGAAATAAACTAATGTTCATGAAATGGCTACTGAGAATGTCTCTAGAAGAATACTCAAGAAACTAGTGAACTCTTGAACTCTTGCTGTCTTCTGGGAAGAAAACAGCGAGTGACTAGGGAACAGGAATGAGAAAAGCTTATTTTGTAGTACATTCCTTTGTGTACATTTTGAGTTTTATATCATGAACTTGCTTCATCTAATCAAATTAGTCATTTTAAATGCCCACCATATTCTTTACATGATCTAATTCTCACAGTAATCCTTTAAGATAAGTATTGCTATCACCACAAGCTCATATTATTTAAATGAGAGACCCAGAATCTGAACAAGAGTCTGCCTCTCTCTAAAGCTATACTAGTCGTCCTTCTCAAAGATGAAAATCCAGTATTCATTCTCAAAGACAATATTGTTGGGAGGGGCAGAGCAAAATGGCAGTCGAGTAACTGCTTCTTTGCAACTATGCACAGTGAGATTGGGGAGAGAAGACTCCAGGCACCTCTGGCTTGAGGGTTATGCCCAGAAACATCTCTTTAAAGATGCAGAGAGGCAACAGAAGACATCTGGACCCCAGGAGGAGGACAAAAGCAGTGGAGAAGCGGCAAGTGGCTGTATTCTGTCTGATGCTATGGCTACAGCAACAGTGAGATTGTAGACAGGGAAGGCCTTCTCTGAGAGTTGTTTTGTTTTTCTGGACTTGGGCACTTGGTTGAATTACCTTGGGAGACCATGGATGAGTGTCTAAATGACTCTGAGGGGTGTCCAGAGTTCAGGAGTGAGCCACTGGGCCAGAACAGAGCTTTCATTGTTCAGGCACAGCCATTGTGGGAGAGCTGCCCTGCAGGCTCTGGCCTCAGGGTCCCAGAGTGTGGCCCGTGCTGGGAGACCTTGGGTGAGTGATCTAGTGACTTTGAATAGCACCCAGAGGTCAGGACTGAGACTCCAGGAAAGAGTAGAGCTTTCAGTGTTCGGCAGTGTTAGGAGAGCTGCTTTGCAGCCTCAGCACTCAGGAGCTTAGGGTGAGGCCAGTTTTGGCACACCTTATAAAGCAGGCAGCCACTTCAGGAGAGATCCCAGTGACACATGCTTTCCTGGAAAAGCCTCTGCTTAGCCAAAAGTGGACTGAGGAAAGATTCAGGCTCTCAACCCTATGGGGTTTGAGGACAAAGAAGTCAGCAGAAGCCTCCTGTCTCCATCTCATACAGCTATATTAGCATTGTGATTAGCATCTCATACCCCAGAAGATCACCTGTTGCCCATGAAATATTCAATAAGATACATATTGATCTTTTTGTTTTCCTTTTTTTAACTTCAACATTTTCCCGAGATTTTTATTATTTTTTTCTTTCTTTTGCTTCATTTTTCGAAGTGTAAATATAATTTTTCATTGTTAACTTCTTTAATAAGAACTTCATTTTTGCTAGCATTTCTGCCTGTTATTTGGATTTTCTCCTAATTTTATCCTGTAAGGTATTTGTTTTGCTTTGATTTATAATATTTTTGTTTTTCTGCTCTAGTTGGTAGAGGTGGAGTACTGTGTCTTCTCAGGCTGGCAAAGAGCTTCAGACCTCAAGGGAACCACCCAACCCAGCACCCCAGGAGTTTTTAAGGTGTGGGTCCAAATACTCTACTATACACCTTTATTACTCCTGTCTCCCTCTTTCTGTGCCTCTCTTCCTCTTGTCAATCTTTCCCTTTTTTTCCCAATATTCCCTTTTAATCACTCCCTTTCCTTTCTCTTTTTACTTTTCTTTTTCTTCATCTTTTTTCTTGCTCTTCAATCTTCTCATCCTTTTAGTCCTGTACCAAAGGACTCATCAACACCTTAGGTCAGATGCATGGTAACTTAAAGAGCAAGAGGAAGTAAAAAAAAAAAAAAGAGCACAAGGAAGTGAAAGAAATTAGGGCAAAGTAACAGACAAGAGAAAACAATCACAAGGAAGAAACAGCAGAAAATCTTGACAACTTGAAAAACCATTCCAGAGCAACCCCCCAGGGACCATGAGGTAGCTACTGCAAAGGATTCGACCTATAAAGAAATGTTAAAAATGACAGAAGGAGATTTAAAATACAGATAAAAACAAAGAAGAAAATTGCTGATAAAGTGGAAAATAACCAAAAAGAAATCCAAAAACAGAATCAAATAAGATGAACAATAAGAATATAGAAAGGATATAGCAGAGCTGAAGGAACTGAAGCAGTCAATTAGGGAACTTAAAGATGCAGTAGAATGTATCAATAACAGATTAGACCATGCAGAAGAAAGAATCTCAGACATAGTGATTACAGCTTGGCGTGTGGGTACTTTGGCCCTTGGAAAGTCACCCTCGAGCTCAGCCATCTCACTGGCCATTGCACCATTTCTCATGTTCAACAACCTCAAAGCTAAAAAAATGGTCTCAGCCTCCGCAGATGAACTTGAAAGAAAATATGAATAACCACCACTGAGACTCCAATTTGCCCCTTAATGTTTACAGACCTTTCTTCTTGGTAAAATTGCCAGATAATTAACCACCTTTGAGCTCTGAATCACACTGAGGCTATCCACAGCACTGAGAATTTCTTTTGAAAACAAAAGAGAAATCAATTTCAGCCAAGTCAGTTGTTGCCATTCTATGACATTAAGGTGCTCAATGTAAATTAACGTTTTGAATGTATGCCTTTGATCAATAGGTGTAATTATTGATTGGAATCACACAAAGCCAAAAGGCAGCCAATCATTCTTGACACTGTAGGCTCTGTACCATGCAGATAAATCTCCAACACAACTACATTGAGCTTGAGGCTTATGTGACACCCACCAATGTTATGAGTCAACTCTTGAAAGAATGCAAACATGTTTCACTCTTTTCCTCCTTTCCCCTGAAAACTCTAGATTTTTAATTAAAGGGATCCATATACTAGAGTAGGGCCAGCTATTCCTGACTTTTCTAGAAAGTGACTAATACAGTTCCTTATGCTTGGTAATCATATTGCTACTGGGAAGTATAAATTAAGTAGGATATACTAATGCAGAGTCCTCAGGAAAAGCTATCCTAATTTCCTTATTGAGTGGCCACTGCTGCTTCCTCTGCTCCACAGTAAGAAGGATTTGCCCATGAGCTTGTTAGTGTCCAAAATTGTTACTTTTTGGACACGGTCTAAAGTCTTTTTCCTTCTTAAGCCCCAGGATCCAGTCTCAGTCCCAGGCCAGTTTCCTATGCTTTCATGAACACTAGCTCACATTGAACACTTATGTGCCAGGCACTCAGCTAATATTTACAAAATTCTGTGAAACAGGTAAAGTACTCTAGTTCTGATTTCAAGATGTCATTGATTTTAAGATTCACTATCAATTTAACAAATCCTATAGGAATTGTACCCACTGATTATATTAAGTACAGACATATTAAAATGTTAAAATCAGGAAAATAGATAATAGCTCCATTTTGCTTAGGAGGAAACTGAAGCCCAGAGAACTTAAATAACCAATGACAAATAACCGAGGTCATAAAGCTAGTAAGTGGTGACAGGGATTCAAACCTACATTTCCAATTCCAGCATGTCAGGATCTGCTTCTGACACCACTTGTCAGGGCCCAGGACTGGCCAGGTCTCGGGCCCAACTTAGGTAGGTTCTGGACAAGGACCACTAAGCTACCTTGCTTTCTCTTAGGTGCTTGACGGTTATCCACTTTAGCTGGAGAGAGAGAGTATCTTACAGTAAAACAGTCTTCTTAGAACAGACAGATCTTAGTCTTTAGCAGAGCTTGGTAATCTTCAGCAGAGAGATGCCGTGCTGGCGTTCTGCAGGCAGGAGAGGAGACAGTCAGAGTAAGCGTGTCTGTGACAGAATGCCCATGCTCCCGACTGCCTGCTCCTCCAGCCTAATATAAGGCTGAGCTCCTGCCTCTCAACACCACAGGTGTAGAGACTGCCAATTCACCACTGCTCTCATCGCACGAGCTCTCTCATGCTTGTTAGAACAAAATCTCTCTCCATGCCCTTTTCACCAAGATGTTCCATTACAGGTGTTTCCTACAACTCACTCCTCCTAGCCATAGGCTATACAGGCTGCTACATTTCCCCCCCTTTTTTATATACAAACAAAATTTTTAATGTGGTAAGGGTAGTTCTTCCTGTTATCTAGCCCTTTTCTTTAGCATTCAATGTTCTTTTCCCTTTTAAACCCTTTTCTCTTATGGCCCAGCTTCCCACATTTATGGCATTTGATGTTAACTGGGGGATTTTACCCTCTGATCTTCCAGCGGCCCAATTTGCGTTGTCATGTCAATATAGCATTTATCTGCTTCTACTATAAGATTCATCTGATGGTCTCAACTGTATTTCAACTGCTGTATCTCATTTGCCATGATTTTTCTCTACTGGCTTTTTTTTTCTTTCGGCCTGTTACTTTTTACAATCTTTCCTTTTCAATTCTTAGAACCTTTGGCTACCTTAAAGGGATAGGAGCTCTTTAGCTGTTTTTTTACTCTGGAGTCTTGTTTTACAAAACTTTACTTCCACTATTTCTTCACCAGCCTCAATCTACCTCAATTCTTTTCTTTTTAAACAGAACTCTTAACTGCCAAAAAGGGGATTCGGGGCGTTGGTCTCAAAAGCTGCTTCCTGCTGGCATTGGGCGAAGATATGTGGGGAAGGCAGTTAGAAGTTCTCTTCCCTAACTTAATAAACTCTTACAACCTATTCCCAAACTTTTCTCTTTGCTGTTTTATCAAAGGTTTTTCTCACCCCTGAGGCAAAAGGCTTGTTTACGAAAGGTTATCTCCTAGTTCTACCTTTTCTCTTTCCCTCTTGTCTAAAGGTTTTTTTCTGCTTCTTTTTCCTCCAGTCAGAAGACTGAAGGCTTTTACCGGCTTTTTTCCCCACAGAAGTAGTAGTTAGAATTTGGAAAGAGAAAACGTAGGAAAGAAGAGGAAAAACCGAATGAGAAAGGCCTGCTGTTGGCTGTCTTTCTTAGATATCTCATTTCCCTCTAAGTATTTCTATTTCTCTTCTCTTTTTCTTATTTTGCTAAAGCTCATTTCCCTCTCCTTCCGCCTTCACTGCTCACATTCCTGCTCACAGCAGCATTTGTCAGTGGCGTTCACTATCCCCCTCTGACACCCCTTGTCGGGGCCCAGGACTGGCCAGGTCTCGGGCCCAGCTTAGGCAGGTTCCCTATGCGGACCGCTAACCTACCTTGCTCAGGAACAGTTTCGCTTAGGTGCTTGAGAGCTATCTACTTTAGCTGGAAAGAGAGAAAGACAGAGTATCTTAGAGAGAGTAAAGCAGTCTTCTTAGAACAGATAGATCTTAGTCTTTAGCAGAGCTTGGTAATCTTCAGCAGAGAGACGCCGTGCTGTCATTCTGCAGGCAGGAGACGCGACAGAGTCAGAGTAAGCCTGTCCATGACAGAATGCGCATGCCTCTTGTCTGCCTGCTCCTCCAGCCTAATATAAGACTGAGCTTGTGCCGCTCAACACCACAGGTGTAGAGACTGCCAATTCACCACTGCTCTCATTTCACGATCTCTCTCATGCTTGTTAGAACAAAATCTCTCTCCATGCCCTTTTCACCAAGATGTTCCATTACAGGTGTTTCCTATAACTCTGACTCCTCCTAGCCATAGGCTATATGGGCTGCTACACCAGTGCCTATGCTTGCCTATAGGCACATGATCACTTTACTTCCTTCGCCATAGGATGGCCCTATCACTCTCATTCTCTCTTCCTGTCCTCTTTCTCTCCTGTTCTTTAATTCTTTTCTTTCATTCCTCTTTCTTTTTGTCTTTTTCTTTTCTATTGGTCATCTTTTTTCTTCTATATTTCTTTTCCTCTTATTTCTCCCTGCTCACTCTTTACCCTTTTCTTCTTTTTGGCCTTATGCCAAAAGTCCTCTTGAACACCTAAGCTCTAAGGCAAGGTAATTTGAAGCAAAAGAGGAAGAAGGAAAAATGAGGACAAAGAAGTGAGCAGGAAGAAAACACACATGAGAAGGAACCAATGAAAAAAATTGGACACCATGAAAACCAAAACACAGCAACTCCTCCAAGGGACCGTGAAGCAGCTACTGCAGAAGACTATACCTATAAGAATTAATGGATTTGACAGAAAGGGAATTTAAAACATGGATGATAAAAACAAATGGAATGGAGGAGAAAATAGAAAGACAGAACCAAAACCTGGATGAAAGATATGTAGAATATAGAAAGGATATGGTGGAGCTTAAGGAAATGAAGAAGACTATCAGGAAATGTAAAGATGCAGTAGAAAGTATCAAAAATAGATTAGACTATGGAGAAAAAGAACCTCAGGATAAAGTTCTTGAGTTAACCCAGGTAGTTAAAGAGGCAGAAAAGGAGAGAAGACAGAACAATCACTTAGAGAACTACAAGACGTCATGAAGTGTTAAAATATGAATAATAGAGATTCCCTGAAGAGGAAGAAGATTTTCCAAAAGATATGGAAACCCTACTGGAGGCTATCATAAATTTTAATCCCAAATTTTACTAAAGATTCTGACAGACCCCTTTAAGATGGATATTAAAACCTGGGTCATCTCAGCTAAAACAGAGCTTCTCCAAGACACATTGTAATGAATCTATCCAAAGCAAAGATAAAAGGGAAAATTCTATAAGCAGCTAAGACTAAGCACCAACTTAAATACAGGAGCAGAGTCATTAGGGTGACAGCAGACTTTTCAACTGAAACTTTCCAAGCCAGAGGAGAATGTTCATCTACCTCTAAGCTTCTTAAACAAAATAATTTTTCAGCCCAGAATTCTGTATCCTGCTAAAATAAGCTTCAAAACTGATGGAGAAATCAAATCCTTTGCAGATATGCAAACACTGTGAAAATTCGCCACGACAAGACCAGCTCTACAGGATATACTTAGACCTATTCTCCTCACAGAGCATCACAATGGAGCACTAGCAGAGAAAACACCCACATACTAAAAGAGAGAACCTAGCTTCCATAATGCACAAAAAATAAAACTAAGCGACATTCACAAAATAAGATGAATAGAACTCCACCACATTTATTAATTCTCTCAATAAATGTTAATGGCTTCAGTTCCACACTGAAGAGGCATAGGCTGTCCAATTGGGAAAAAAGTACAAGCCATCCATATGTTGTCTCCA
>CAUYQV010185339.1:0-38924 GCA_963574575.1 Galagoides demidoff
GGATTAATAAATTGTGGTATATGTACACCATGGAATATTATGCAGTCTTTTAAAAAGATGGAGACTTTATCTCTTTTATGTTTACATGGATGGAGCTGGAACATATTCTTCTTAGCAAAGTATCTCAAGAATGGATGAAAAGGCTTGGCGCCTGTGGCTCAATCGGCTGAGGCGCCAGCCACGTACACCTAAGGTGGCAGGTTCGAATCCCCAGCCTGGGCCCACCAAACAACAATGATGGCTGCAACCAAAAAATGGCCGGGCATTGTGGAGGGCGCCTGTGGTCCCAGCTAGTTGGGAGGTGGAGGCAGGAGACTCGCTTGAGAGGTTGCTATGAGCTGTGATGCCATGGCACTCTACCCAGGGGGATAGCTTGAGGCTCTGTCTCCAAAAAAAAAAAAAAGGAGACAACAGTAACAACTAATAGTCAAGTGACTAACCGATGGTGGTTTATAGGTTTTTTTTTTTTTGGGACAGAGCCTCAAGCTGTCCCCCTGGGTAGAATGCTGTGGCATCACAGCTCACAGCAACCTCCAACTCCTGGGCTCAAGCGAGTCTCCCGCCTCCGCCTCCCAAGTAGCTGGGACCACAGGCGCCCGCCACAATGCCTGGCTATTTTTTGGTTGCAGCCGTCATTGTTGTTTGGCAGGCCCAGGCTGGATTCGAACCCGCCACTTTAGGTGTATGTGGCTGGAGCCTTAGCCACTTGAGCCACAGGCGCCAAGCTGATTTATAGGTTTTCTCATAGGTCGCTGGAATTGTTCACATCTCCAATAGCAAACTAAGGCCTAAGTGTTCTGGTTTCCCAAGTGCACTTAGTTGGTTAAGTAGTAGAGTTGGAGCTTAAACCTAGGTGCATAGCAGAACAAAGCCAGTTCTGCTATGACCCCAGTTCCCTGTGGGAACAGATTTCCTGTCTCCTTAACAGTCGAAGCCTTTCCTGCAATTGGCAGCAGTCATCTCCATGCAAAGATTAACTGTGTCTGGGCAGAGCCAGCACGTTTCACAAATCGCTTGGTGGAAATTTGCCCATTCCTAACTTTGCCAGGGTGGGGCCATTGGATGGCATGGGGAAAGGTACTTGTAAAAATAACTTTCTTGGCTACAATATGGAAGGCAGGAAAGAGGCTGATGTTCACAGAACTCAGCAACGAGGTAGGCTCAAGTGCCTTTTGAGAAAAAAGGAAGCTGATAGTTATCTGTGTCCTGGACGTGCATTTCATTCCTTTATCCCTCTCACATCCACCTAGTCTCTCACACACCCGCTCATGTTCCTGCCCACTCATTCCTCCATCTATCTGCCCTTCCCCCGACTTACCACCCTCCCATTCATCTGTCCACAACTCCACCCATACAACTTCCCATCTGTCCACTTACCCACCTCACCGGTCTATCCATCCACCCATCTCTTCACCCACCCATTCACCTATTCATTCACCCATCCACCCACCCATTTGTCCACCCACCCATCCATCTATCTACCATATACTCACCCTCCCATTCCTCTGCCCAATCTATCCACTCACCTAGCCTCCCATTCATCTACCAATCCATTTATCCATTTCCCCTCCATCTGCTCACCTATATACCCGTTATTTCACCCATCTGCTTATATATCTGGTTGTCTGTTCACCTATCTTCCCATATATCAGTTCTCCCACCTACCCACCTATCTCCCCATTCACCCACACTCCCACCTGTCCACTGCCTATTCTGTGCCAGGCTCTGTGAAATGAATCAGACATGGGTTTAGCATCTCTGCGCTGATAGGTAGGTTAGAGCAGTGGTCCCCAACCTTATTGGCCTGAGGCATTAGATTTTCATAAGGACACAACAGCCTAGATCTTTGCCATGTGCAATTTACACTAAGGTTCACACTCCTGAGAATCTAATTCCTAATCTAACAGGAAGCAGAACTTAGGTAGTGATGCAAGTGATGGAGAGTGGCTGTAGTTACAAATGAAGCTCCACTGTTGGCCCATTGCTCACTTCCTGCTGTGTGGCCCAGCTCCTATCAGGCCATGGACTGGACTTGTCTGAGTCTGGGGTTTGGGGTCCATAGGGTTAGAGAACCTATGATGCAAATGATTAGGGCACCAGTTGGTCTGTGATGAAGGCTCTAACAAGGTGCAGAAAACTTCTAGTAGGGGAGGTGGGCTGAGCTCCGGGGAAGATGTTACAGATTAGGCTGTGATTGAGTTAGGTTTTGCAGGTTAGTTAGACACAGGCATGGCGAAGGCATTCCAGGTTGGGAAGGGACATGGGGAAAGGCCTGGAGGAAGGGAGTGAGCATAAGGCTGAGTGTGAGGAGCAAGTGGGGCTTTGTGGGAGTGGACAGGGGCTGCTCTCAAGGGCTGAGAGTGCTGGCCTGGGGGCTGGGACCTTAATCCATCAGTAGCAGGGAGCCATTGAGGGTTCACTCTGAGAGTGTTTCTGTTTGAAGGCAATGGAGGGAGAAGTGGGAAGGAGCACTGGCACAGAGTGCAGCTGGGCGGGACCCCTTGGGGATGAATGCTATGGCGGGCTACTGAAGGCAGAGAGCCAGACCTGGGTTTGAGGCCAGGCAACTGCTTCCCTGCTGTGTGACCTGGGACAAGTCACTTTCTTTACCTGGGCCTTCCTTTTCTTTTCTTTTCTTTTTTTTTTTTTTTGAGACGGAGCCTCAAGCTATCCCCCTGGGTAGAGTGCCATGGCATCACAGTTCATAGCAACCTCCAACTCCTGGGCTCAAGCGAGTCTCCTGCCTCTGCCTCCGCCTCCCAAGTAGCTGGGACCACAGGCGCCCGCCACAACGCCCGGCCATTTTTTGGTTGCAGCCATCATTGTTGTTTGGTGGGCCCGGGCTGGGGATTCGAACCCGCCACCTTAGGTGTACGTGGCTGGCGCCCTAGCCGATTGAGCCACAGGCGCTGAGCCAGGATAGCCCTTTTCTATTTCCAGTTCTTATTTTGCATAAGCTCCTTCCTCAGATTGCACCCAAACCCACCATCTACAACTTCTACTCCTTCGTCTTTCCCTGGAGCCATGTGGATCAAACCTCTGAAATGTCTGTAGTCAGCTGTCAAGGCTGCCCAAGTCTTTTCTTCTTCATATGAACCTCCTCAGGCGCCTTCAAGTGCTATATGGTAAGGTTTCACTGGTTCTCTCTTGCCTACAGTGTGACCTCCAGAGTGAACACACTACCTCAGGTTGGTCCAGTATTAAAGAGGGATGGTGACTTGAACCGCATTCTCAGGTCCACTGAGCTTAGTTGGTAATCACAGCTCATGCGGTGCTGACTCACCCTGCAACCTGTAATTCTCATTCATAAGGCTGCAATTAAGCTGTCTCCTACTCTGTCCTGGTGCAATTGATTTTGGAGACCCACCATAGAACATTGTATTTAGCCTTGTTTAATTTGTTCTTTTCCAATGTGGCTTAGAGTTACAGCCTGTGAAGAACTTTTGGGATTCTGATCCATCCAGTGGAATGACTTCCTTCTTTACAGCCCACTGCATCTCTGGAAAACAAGTATTTCAAACCTGCGTGCTTAAGACTCCCTGATATTTTGCCTCTATTCTTTCAAATGGAATTATTTTAGAGTCACATACTATACCCAGGACAGCCCAGAGTTAAAGTGTATATACAAAGCTATTTTTACTTAAAATGACAGAGATGAAGAAGCCCTAAAAATGTGCTTGAAGTTAACAGCAGGCAGCTGGCAATGGTCAAAGGCAGACCCACAGCCTACCAACTCACTGAAATTAACACGATTCAGTAAGCTCCTAAAAGTATGGTAATGCAATTTGGAATGCTGTAGGTTAAAAACAAAAGAAGCTGAATGGGAAATCTATACAATATTAGGGAACAAAAAGGAACAAAAAGTGTCAGGTCAAAACAAATTCTCATTCATTTTTATGGGTGGCCTCGTTACCTTGGAGAAAAGCAAAAGGTTTTTAATAACATTATTGGCAGTGTTTACAAATTTCAAATGCTGTTGCCTATTAAATAATACATTATCTAACTCTAATCCTCTAAGGGAAAAAGTGCTGTTTTCTCCCTCTTTGTATGTGTTAACTCTTGAAAGCTATTAGGGACCTCTCTGGAAAAGGTCCCCATGAAAAGTCTAAGTATAAAATAATCCATACTGACATGAAAAGACATCTGTCAAGTGCCACCAAGCCATGGAAATGCTGAACAAAGCCCCACAGTCTTCAGTTTCCCAATATTTGTCTCATAGACACAAAACTATGGTAAAAAGTTAGTGTATTTAAATAGTCACCATGTTTTCACCGTTGAAATTTGACCCATTATGTTGGTGTAAAATGCAAATGCTCAGAGAAAGAAATATGATCAAGCAAATCTGACTTTTCCTATTAAATTACATTTCTTTGTCTTCCCAATCTTGCTCTGGAAACAAAAGAGATTAATCCAACTCAACTCGGGAATAATAAGAAAAAAATTCAGTTTATCAACAATTCTTATTACATGGAACCACAGATGTCGGAGGTATGTAAGATTTGAATTCGTGTAAACTTAGGGCCTCTTTCTTGGGATCCCTTGTTCTCCTGAAAACTGGATGTCATGTAAAATATCACATATCAGTGTGGGCTTAGCTAGGTTCCCATGAATCAATGTCTGATTACAAAGGCTCAGCAGAATTCTGTACACAAAGAAATTCTGGTGAAAATATAAGAAAATCCTATTATCCTCTATGGTTATTTCTTAGTTCAATCAAATTTCTGTCTGGATCTTTAACAGCCAGTATTTAAAATGCTAACTATTTGCTTTTTCATTGCCCATGTGGCCTGTCAATTTCTGTCACACCAGTGAATTCATTCAATACCATACCTGCATCCCTGCCAAGGCATGTTGGGCTAGCTTCACATTCTTGGATTCCAGAGCCAACTGGAGAGGCAGCAGGCATTTCTCCCTGGCAAACACATAAATAAGGACCACATGTAAGTTCAGCAAAGCTGGCAGTCAGGCGATATAAGCCGTATGTACACCCACCCCCAAACACCACCACACACATACACAAGAATAATACCCCAAAATGAGAATGCATGTGGGCTTGAAGAAAACACAGCAGAAAAATTATGTAGAAATATTAGCACATCAGCAGCTTGCCTTATTCATGTGATGACTTAGGAGGAACAAACCCAAAGATGTATATTAGCTGATACATGAATTAGCAAACCCTGGGACTATCACCAGTCCATGAACATACTTTGCTCTTTCTCAAATAGGCATTGCTCAGACCCCACACATGGGGTTAATAGCTCTAGAAAATACCACTGAATGCAGATTCCTATGCCTTATACCTCCACTTTACCTAGGAAGCCACTGCTTCCCCACTGGCACTCTGCTATGTCATTATAAATTGAAATTATATCAATTTGTCAATTCCTCCCCCAACTCAGTATATTCAACAGTCACTTATAATATTAACATTTGCTCTATAGTCTCCATCAAGAGGTTGATCTAAATTTTGTGACAGGTTCTTAATAAATGTGTTTTGTCACAAAAACAAAACCATATTTGTTACATACAGCTATGTTCCAATAAAACTTTATTTACACAAGACTCACCAAGGACAGAAATACAAATGAACTATCAATAACACTGGCCACTGCAATGTTTCCCAGTGTGATGGGAGAGGACTAAAAAAAAAAAATACATGGACAGGTACTTGGAGATTTTAAAGAAAAACAGCACACTAAAATATGTTAGGAATTAAACCAAAAGAGTTAAAAAGACAAAAATATCTTTCTGATACAAGCCTCCACTCTAAATAATTAAACAACAGACCAAGAATTTTAATCAACTCCATTATTTCCCTATGGAGATACACTGGCACAAAAGTGAAATGTTTCTTCATTTTACTGGGCTCCTACACCCACACTCACACCAGAGCAGCCCAATGTTTATTTGTTTTATATTTTCAGCATAAAAGATTCATTGATTTTAGAGAGTATGAAAGCTACAAAGTTAAACCATGGTATTTCATCTTTGGAGAAATGGGGATCATTGTTGTAGAACACAGTGAGACAGGAAGTTAATTATAGCTCTGATTCCTCCCTGGCCACCCTGCATTCCCCCAGAATCTCCATCAGCAGGTCCCCCCTCCCAGATGAGGCGAGGGTCACAAACACACCCTAATGCCATCCACAAGGACTTAACAAAACAGACTCTATCAGGAAGAAATCTGCTTTCCTTATCCTCACCCCTGCCCTCAGCAGCCCAGTGTCACAATAGCCATTTTCACTGACCATTGATAAACACTACGGCCATTTCCATAGCTACATCCTTTGACAGATGGATATTCCCAACTGTGTTATATCCAGTTGGGTGGATATAACTTTGTCACTGTTATCTTATTGTCAGCTTGTCATAGTTATAAGGCAAACACTGCTGTGCAGCTAATTAGAGCAGGAATGGCTGAGTTTTCCAATTTTTGTTTCTTCTGTTGATTCACAACCAGTTTATAAGGTTGGAAAAATTAATTGAAAGGTGAAAGCAGAGCGAGAAGCAGGAATCACAGGCAGATGGAGTGTTGGCAGAAGCACAGAACTTCTTATGTAAATCCGTGAAACAAATTCCCATCAGGATCAATTCATGGTGAAAAAACTGGAACTTAAGTCCTGAATTAAGTTCAGATCTGCCAGTGAGGCACAGTACCAGGGACCAAGCTTAAGGCTCTCACAACCTAGCAGCTGCAGTCTAAAAATGTGTTAAGTATTTACACAAGACTCACCAAGCGCACCCAGCGAGAGAGGACGCCATGTTCAGCAGCAAAGAAAACCCTTTTGGAAATGCTTAACCTGCTGACCCTGGGGAAACAGCATTATCTTTGCATATAAACAGCCGCGTGTCCACATTACTCTGCCATCTGCAGTGTAAGCCTTTAAAATCCTTATTCTGCTCTCTCACCTTCTTCTACAATCAGACAATGGATATTGCTGAGCCAGGTTACTGACAAATGCCATGGTCACCTAGATGACTCCAGGGGACATCAGTGAACTGCTCCCTATGTAAGTCCTGGTCACCAGGCAGGACTGGTAGATGGAGTTGGTCCAACTGGGTTTTGGCTGGGTTAAATGGTATCAGTGTTTAGTGGAAAGAACATGGGCTTTGATTTGAACCCTAACCATTTATAAGTTGTTCAATCTTAATCAAAACGCTTAACTCTGTTGGGTTCTGAGTTCCCTTATCCCTTAATACTAATCCTACATGTTGCAGTAAAGAGTACAGACAAAATATATCAGGTGTTATCAAACTTCTGTAAAGATCCAGATAATAAATATTTTACACCGTGCCATCCACATAGTCTCTGTCCTAACTACTTAACTCTGCTGAAGCACAAAAGCAGTAATAGACAATAAGTAAATCAACCAACATGGCTATGTTCCAATAAAACTTTATTTACAAAAACAGGCAAATGGGCACATTTAGCCTACAGGGTACAGTTTGCCCAACCTTAATATAGGCAAAGTGCCCAATACAGATCATGAGTTTTAGCACTTGATAAGCAGATCTAACCTTTCATGTATCCATAGAGATTTTGCACAGGAGCTGTCCTGGGCAGGTCTTAGCAAAAGCAACTATAACACACCAAGATCTTGCTCAGAAAGTCTTTGCTTTGAGGAAATATCATTATAGAAAAGATTTCATTCAGGCACTAAACTAAGACACTCCATCCAACTGTCAGTTCAGTCATCCATTCAACCAACATCTGAGTGACTACCATGTTCCAGGCACCAGGTGGGTGCTAGGGCACATCTAGCAAGGACAGAACAGGTACCTGCTGCCATCTATATGCATCAGATGAAAGACAGAGAAAAGAAAATTAGCATGTGCTCTTTTTCTGGTCTTAATCTATCAACACAACCTTAAAATGGGCATTCTTACTTTTGTTTAACCCTTGAGAAAAATGCAAGTTCAGAGAGGTTTTATAGCTTGCCCAAGGCCACATACCTAAAATGTTTTGGAGACAACTCAAATCCAAATTCATCTGACTCCCAAGACCAATTTCTTTCCAACCTCCTTTCATCTCAAAAGATCAGAGTAAAGTTAGAATAGATGTGCATCTTAACCCTTTTTTGGTTCACATGCACAAAATCTGGCAAAAGACCCCATTCTTAGAGGAGGGTACATATTATTTCAGGGGATTCATGGGTTCACAGCTCACCATCCTACAGGGATCCCAAGTTAAGAGGCCCTGCCTTTAAGGGAAAAGACTGTGCCCAGTACTCCATGTATACAGAGAAGAGGTCACACTCCCTGGCTGGGCTTAGGGCTCTGTGAGGGTGAACTTTTTATTGCCACACTGATCCCTGGGCAGGCAGGTAGCATCATGTGTGTGCGTGCATGCGTAAGAGTGTGTGCGTATGTGTGTGTATCTGAAAGAGGTGTGGGGAACTACCTCCTCTTCTTAGTATCCAAGCTCTGTCATCCCCTCAGACCCAGAAGCCCCCTAGAGTGGTATCACAAGCTTCAGATCCTGACTTCAATCAGAGACAAACACATGTGGAAATGAAGAAAACACACGGGGTAAAACTAATTTTGTTTCTTGTTCAGTGATATCATAAAAACCCTCCTGCCTTCATTTTTTTTAAAAAAAAATCAATTTTAATGAAAGAGAATAAATAACAGGCCTGTTAATTGGGTCTCAGGATGAAATTCATAATGAAGATGCAATGTGGCACACACTCAATCCTCCTCGCACCCTCGGTAGTAGAATAAATCATCTTTTGATCTTTCACAATGTTGCCTCATTGGGAAAAGGGCATACCAAAACCAACATTCAATTACATTAAGCAATTATATTTTATGCGCAGGCACATGCAAATTCATTCTTGCCTAATTAAAGAAAGGCAGTGGTCCTAGGTTTCATGCCCTGACATGTCATTATTTCCTGAAGAAGAATTATGTCTTGTATGCATGAGGAAGACATCGTCTGCCCTTTGACACTGTATCTTGTCATGTCAAGGAGACGGAAGCTATTTCTTTAGCTGCATCATCACAGTTCACAGACCAGCCATATTAGCTGGGAGATAACAATGGACGAAGAGAAATTAAAATAGGTGAATAAGGGAAGAGTTCAGATTTACCAATGATGAACTTTGAGCAAAACCAATGTTAGGCTGATTGCTCTGTAATGTCCTGGTTGGGATGGAACACGAAGATGCCTTGCATTGCTAAGGTCTGCTTATATGCTACAATTCTAGAATTCTATGATCTGAACCATTTATTAAATAAATGAATTCATTCACATAACGATCATAGCTCTGGTTAAAATGGCTTACATGTGGCTCAGTACATGCAAAGTACTATGCTACATGTGTTTCGTACTTACTATTTTATTTGACTATAACGTTTGAAGGTAGAGATTTAATTGCTAGTAAAACTAGAAATAAGAGATATTAGGCTACTTGCCCGAGGTCACATGTTTGTAAATGTCTGTTTTCAAAACCCAGATCCTCCAGCCTGTAGGGGGTAGACAGGTCCCCATCAACTACGCACATGGCACACTGCTTTAAAATGGCGATTCAAATGTCCACCAGGTTAAGAGTGGAAACAGGCCTCAAATAAGTAATGTCAATTATCTTGAGTGATAATTCATGAAGCAGTACACTGTATTTGACAGTTGGTGTGTAGTTATAAGAAGGTGCAGGTAGTTTGGATATATGGAAAGAATTTGGCTTTGGAACAAGCTCCTGGGTGCAAGCCACAGTCATACCCTTCCTAACTTGAGTATAGAAAGGTTCTCATCCTCCCTGTTGTGACACTTGGGATGTCATTATTCGTGTTTATGAATATGGATGCTTTAAACAGTTCACACCAACACTGATGAATTTTCATTGATTAAGCTTTTGCCAGAGCTAATTCCATTGAGCCAATTGGAACTAAACTGGTTCCCTAATTGATTTTCTCTACAATGCAGTTAAAATGTTTCTATCTTCTTTCTGTTTTAATGACATTATTTTGTAGTATCCATCCTTTTATATTTCAAAAGAGAGATTCGAGTCACCCTCCAGGAACTGTTTTAGGCCCTAGGGGTATAGCTGTGAAGTTTATAAAACCTTGTTTCTCCTATAGGCTTTCAAGATTTCTCAACAAGTCTACTGTGATTATTAAGTTGGGCATGTGAAATTGCCATTTTTGTAGGTCCAAATAGATTGACTATGGGCAATTTTATATGATTCAGTCTAATAAAAAGAATTCTAAATAACACAATATGGTAAAATTTATCATAAAATTATATTTTATGATAAAAAAATCAAGATATAAACTTTTATTATTTATAATTTTCTTATAAACGGTATACATGTATATTTTAAAAAATCAAATAATATGAAAGGATATATATGAGGTCAATTAAGTTTGTGAACTTGTCCCAGAAAAAGTGCTACCTACCTCACTGCTGAATATCACTATAATCACCTCTGAGGTCCTCCCCTTGGGAAGCTACGCACGGATGTCAGTGCCTAGTCTACCCTGCAAGGCCATTTTTGAACTCTTTTCCTGAAATGTCCATCAGAGCAGGGGCCTGACAATTAAGTTCACGAACTCATCCTAGAAACAGTGCTACATACTTCATTGGTGAATATCACTATGGTCACCAGATGGCCAAGAAAATATTGGCCATTGGTAAATATCACTATAGTCAACAGATGGCCACAAAACCATTGGCTCTTCACAAAAATAACTACCAAAGCACATCCTTTTCCAGCTCAGCTCAAAAAGGTGAGTAAATTTGCCTGACTAGAGACAAAAAAATATTAAATATAGAACTCAATTACTTCCATTTCTTTCTGGTATTTATATTAATAATCCAAGTAGTCTTTGTAGCAACTAAACATGTTGGTTTTATCCATAAAGAAAACCTCTGGGCTTGGTGCCTGTGGCTCAAGTGGCTAAAGCACCAGCCACATACAGCTAAGGTGGCAGGTTTGAATCCAGCCAGGACCCGCCAAAATAACAATGATGGCTGCAACCAAAAAATAGCTGGGCGTTGTGGCAGGCGCCTGTGATCCCAGCTACTTGGGAGGCTGAGGCAGGAGACTCGCTTGAGCCCAGGAGTTGGAGGTTGCTGTGAGCTGTGATGCCACAGCCCTCTACCAAGGGAGACAGCTTGAGACTCTGTCTCAAAAAAAAAAAAAAGAAAAGAAGACCTCTGTTTACATTATTGGCCTCACTATTTTAACCGATGTTCTATAATAAAATAGTAATAAATTTATCAATCCTCTAAAAATTTGTAAATACTGGATTTTATTTTTGCTATTTGGCATGTCTAATTTTAACTGTACATCGCAAAATCGAAAGCCATATAAATACAAAAGCATTTGTTACAATATCAATGGGCTTAGCTTTTTCATTTTAAAGTTTTCATCTGCTCCTCTTGCAATGGTTGAACTATATATTCAATGACAGGTGAAAAAGACAACTTATAAAGGAAATTAAATTTGTATTTATTTTGGAGAAAAAAACTAAAGCTGGATAATAGCTTGGTATTTACATCTGCAATCTAGGATTACCGATACTAATACTTCTGCCATAAGTTTTATATAATCAGAGGAAAAAAATACTAAAGTTTTCTGAATCCTAAAGAAACTTATTTCCAGCAAGTGGCCGTCTCATTCTGTCGGACACATACTTTGTGGTGAACACATATGTTGGCCTTTTTCTTTGGGTTAAGTGTCTTTTCACTTTCATCCAAAGGATTGCTTACAGATGCGAGGGAGAACAGCAGCTGAAGTCACAGAAGGGCCATTCATTAAAACCTTCAGGGTGCCAGTGCCTGTGCTAAGAGCTCAGCACATTATCTCACTAAACTCTCACAACTCAACGAGGAGGGGCAAACACAGTCATGCTCAGCATAACAACATTCCCATCAACGATGGACCACAGTAGTCCATAGGTTTATAACACAGCCAAAAAATTCCTATTGTCTCGTAAAATCATAGTCATCTATAACACATTACTCATCTGTTTGTGGTGATGCTGGTGTGTAAACAAACCCCTATGCTGCCGGTCATATAAAAAGTACGGCACATACAATTATGCATAGAGCATTACACTTGATAATGATAATAACAGACCATGTTAGTGGTTTGTATATTCACTAAACCATACTTTTTAAAATCATTACGTTACAGTTACTTCTACTTATTAAAGAAAATGTTAACTGTGAAATATCCTCAGGCAGGCCCTTCAGGGGGTATTCTAGAATAAGGCATTGTTACCAGAGAGGAAGCTCCGTGTGTGTTATTGCCCCTGAAGTCTATCCAGTGGGACAAGGTGTAGAACACGGTGATATTAATCACTCTGACCCTGGATATGCCTAGGCTAATGTGCTTATGTCTTCATTTCTAATAAAGTTTGAAAAAATAAAGAGAAAAGTTTTAAAATAGAGCAAAGTTTATAGAATAAGGATATAAAGAAAGTAAATTACGTATTTGTGTCTTAAGCTAAGAGTTACTACAAAAAGAATCAAAAAGTTTTAAACAATTGAAAAGTTTATAAAGTAAAAAAGGAACAATAAGCCAAGGTTAATTTATCTTAAAGGAAAGAATTTTTAAATGAAATCAGGATAGCCTAAGTGCACAGAGTTTATAAGGTGCACAGTGGTGTAGAGTAACATGCGAGGGCTTCACATTCCCTCACCACCCACTCACGGACTCACTTTAAAGGGCTCACCTAGTCCTGCAAGCTATAGGCACACTAAGTGCCCTTCACAGATGCACCATTTCTATCTCCGCTACTGTATTTTTACCGGACCCTTTCTAGGTTTACTGATGTTTAGATATACAAACACTTACCATTGTGTTACAATTACCTGCTATATTGAGTTTGGTAACCTGCTGCACCAGCTAATAGCCCAGGAACAATGGGCTATACCATATAGCCTGGGTGTGTCTTAGGCGGGCTGTACCATCCAGGTTTGTGAAAATACACTCTTGATATCCACATAATGACAAAATCAGCCGCCAAGGCATTTCTCAGAATGTATCCCCATCATTAAGCCATTCATGACCCTGTTATGGGCATTTACTGATGAAGTCCTCAAGAGAAAGGGAAGAAAATTCACCCCTGGACAAGAGGTAGGGTGGGCACCGGACCTGTGTGCTCTTGCTCTAGGAGAGGGGTGTCCAATCTTTTTTATTTCTCTGCTGCCCAGTAGAAGAATAACAGTTGTCTTGGGTCACACTTTACAGACACAAACCCTAATGAAAGCAGATTAGCAAAAAAAGAAAGGTTCATGCATACTTTTCCTGATATCTGACACCATAGATAAGGAAAAAGGACCCCACAAAATCAGTGCGTGGCCCATGGCCACAGGTTGCAGTAGACAGCTGTAAGGGTTACTACTGTGTCACTCTTAAACTGTATCCAAGGACTGGATTAAGCATTTAACACCCAGCAAGACTGGTGAAGAATCTTTCACCAAGGGACTCCTTTCCTTCTGTCCATTGTCAATCCATCATCACATTTCCTCACATCATCTCCCACTCCAATCACGAATAGGTTGATCTTTACAACTTCCCACTGTGAATACTGGACATGTCACAGTTGCCCACAGAGCCACTTCCTGTGACACCACGGAAAGTTTCTGTTCCTTAAGGTTTTTATAAAAAGCGATTTGTCCACATATATCAAAAACTTGAAAATATTAATATGCCTTGACCCAGATTTCCTTTCTAGAAAGCTTTTCTAAGGGAAGAAATCATAAATGTAGCTAAGTTTTACATTTAAACATTTTTATGTTTAATTTTTATTGTAGTCGTATTTATAATACAGATCAATAAGCTTAAATCATGGCCCCTCTATGGAATGGAATAACTTAGTAACTAAAAGCATTCTAAAGTGTTTATGAATACAGGAAAATGCATTGAAAATGTTACGCAAACAAATGAGAATAGATGCAGAATATCCACAATGCATGTTCCTTTATTCTGTGAATAAAGAATCACATATACTTACAGATTAGGTGGAGAAGGGAGCAAGAGAGACTGGCAAGCAATTCCCCCCCACACCTTTGGAATGTGTCTCTGCCTTTAAATCTATAATTTAAAGTCATATATTTAATTTAATCTTGCTTCTTCCTATGACATGTTTTACCACAATCAGGCTTTCGGGCTTGGAGTGTGAATATACTCACAGCGTGGAACATGCCTACGGAAATTGTTCTGTCCTGCTCTTGATCATGGAGCTACATGCATTTTGTTACTTAATGATTTTTTCATGATGAAAATGCTCCAGCTGGCAGTCTAGAGTTAGCTCTCTGCCCAGAATCTCCAGCAGGAGAGCAGTATCCCTCAGCCATGGAGTGGCAAGTAGAAACAACTATAGCTTCCTCACTCAAACCCGCAGATCTTAGGGAAAAAGAGAAAGTAGCTGGATAATATGGTAACAGACTTTTTTATAGGCTGGTAGGCTTATGCAAATACATAGCTACCTCTTGAAAAGCAGTAATTCAATGACTTAAATATATTTCAGAAAAGTCTATATAACCAAAGACTGGTAACTTAAAAACAAAACTAATCACTTTGAGGAGGGGAAAAAACCTGACTTCATGTTCTAATCAGGACTCACTGGTCAACTGAAGCTCACAAATAATATAGGCATATATCTATATAATTGCTTATGCATCATGAGAATGAAATGGTAGACTAAATGTAAAGTAATACTTTGCTATGAAATAGAAGTTTTCAGTTATGATGTCAAAGTACCTTAAAAGCAGTCTATTAGCAGATCAACTCGATTGTCAGAACTAAGATAGGCATCCATTTGTGAGGACTATGTAAGATTTTTAGCAATAAATAGATCATTGAAATCATCTAGATCATTTAAATAAATATTTATTTAGCCTATTATGTGTCCAGGCACTGTATGTCACAGGTATATAACAAAGAATAACACACAGTTTGCGTCCTGGTGGAACCACAGGCTGAGAGAGGTAATAGACAAGCGATACTGTGCACATATAAGTACAAGGCAATAAACACTTGTATTAAGGTACACACAGTCAACCAAGAAAATATGACAGGAGTGGAAGAAATCCGTCTAGAAAAATACAAGTGTCTTCATAGAAAAGGTGATATTAGTTTGGCATTGAACTGGAGGGGACAGAATAGGACATGGTCAGCCATGCGAAAAAGAGGAAAAGGACATTCCTGGTTGAGGCAGGAAGTGCAGAGGCACAGAGCAGGTTCATGGAACAGCTCAAGTCTCACTGCGACTGGGTAGAGAAGTCGTGGTGGGAAGGCTGGTGAAAAATGTGTTTCACAAGGTAGATTCGAGCCAGGTTTTGAAGAGTCCTCAACGCCATGCCAGAGAGACTGGCCTTTAGCCAGCTGAGGAATGAGGAGCTAAAGAAAGATTTCTAATCAAGGGAATAACACAATCCCAGACATTTTCTACAAAATGGAACTCTGGCTCTCATGTAGAAAATGGAAAGTAGAATTGTCATAGAAAAAAAATTTGGAGTCAAAGTAATTGAGGTCAAATGCAGGCTGTGCCATTTACTACCTGTGTACTAACTTCTTCAATCCTCACTCTCCTCACCTCAAGATGTGTTATAATGATAAGTAAGAATCTACATTAGTTAAATTCCTAATTGGTTTCCCAGGACCATTCTAACATTTACTCTTGAAGGCTCCAGGCCCAACCCCTCAGGCTCTGCCCCACCCTCTGGAGTCTTAAAGGCACAGATATACACATCTCAGTCTGCAGGACAATCTAAGCCTACAACCCCTGCAAACAGCTGCTTCATGGTCTGCCCTTGGGCCTAAGGATGCGTGCAGCTGTGGCAGGATCTGCCTTCTGAAAGACAGAGCCAGGGAAGAGACCCCTACATGTGTTTCTGGAAGGAGGCTCAACATAGACTGAGCAGGGAATTCTGAGGTCTCAAGTAGCCAGAGCATGACCTGAAAAGGGCAGGGTGAGCTTTGGTGAGAAGCATTCATTCCTTTGGCCTGGAGAAGAGGGAGAATGAAGCCTTTACAACATGGGACCAGGGCAGAGTCCCTCCCACCTCATCTAGGACTTAGGTAGCACTGATGATGCTTCACACATTGTACATACTCAAATAGTGATCATGATTATGGTGTTTTTTCTCATTGTCACAACTGTCTTATTATAGTTTTGTTGTTGTCATCATTATTAACAAGAGGCAAGAAAGATTGGTGGAAGGACTCCATTCTACCATAAAGGCTCAGTGCTTAATTTGCATTTAGGTGCCCATATTTAAGAATGGAAAGGAGGAACAAGAACCTAGAGAGTGCAAAACTGAAGCTGAGAAGACGTCCTTGAAGAACAGTTTTGAGACGGTAAGTGGGAAAGGTAATGACTATGTTCTTGTATGTTTTTTAGTTCAAAATTCCTCTGGATATCCAAATGCTGATGAAAACAATTGGATGTACTGAAGCTAATAAAAAAATCAGAAGTTATCAATCTAAAAGTCATAGCTGAAGCCTTGAAGTAAATGAAACTTCCAAGGGAAAGTACAAGATGCAGAATAGAAGGACAGAGCTCTGAGAAATCCCTCTTCCCAGTGAGGGGAAAGAATAACAGATGCCAGCAAAAGAAGAAGTCAGAGGAGGCTGTGATGCTCAGGAAGCTTCCAGGAGCAAGGCTGTCCTTCTAAGGTACCCCCCAGTCATTGAGTGTCCACGCTGTGCCAGGCATTCTGACTTGGCATACATGATCTCGTTTAATTTAGTAGTTAAAACACTAGGCATTAGGTAATGGTTTCCATTACATAATTGTCAATGAGCTGACAGGTGCAGAGATGGTAAATAATTTGTCCCATGTCACCTAACTACTATAAAACATGAGATCCCTTTAGAAGCTTAACGTTACCGTTAAAAGTTAGGAAAAACTAGGCACACTTTAGCCACTGACCAAGAGCAAAAGGCAGTGAGGGAAGAGAAGTGATGTCCCTGTCCACTGGACGCAGCAGTGAACTAGGCCTTACTATCTCATTTAATCCTCAGAGGAACTGGGGCAGTGGCCTTATCACATCCATTTTATAGCTCAAGACATGAAGCGCCCACAGTCATATATACCATGGACAGAGCTATTAAACATGTGAGTCCAGACTCAAATGTAAAGGCTGTATGACTCATAGCCTCTACCCTTTCCCTATCTATGTATTCTCTCTCTACCATGAAGAAACAAAGGCTAAAAGAGAAAGACAAAGGCTCCCACAACATGGAAACAAGCACTGAAAATTAACTCAAGTAATAACATGTTTTAATCTTCTAGTCCCTATGTTCTCTCCCAAAACAACCCAGCACGTGACAGTCATTATATAATAATCCACACTTCTCCCAGGACAAGTAGCATTGAGAACTGCTTCTGTCTGAGCAGCACACTCAGATGTAAGATGGGCAGGCCCATAGGGTCCAGAAAACAGAAAAGTCTGTACCCTTCACTCTTTTACTGACTTTATCTATAACAGTAAAATGTTCAACATTAAATCATTCAATTTAGCCTCAGAAGAAGTAAAAGCTAAGCATTAGGCTAGTTTGAATACATGGAAAGGCCAAGAACGCCTCTCAAAGCATCATCCCCACTGCTGACACTGACCGTACCACACAAAGCTAACGGTTATTCATCAAACACATGCCAGGGCTTCCTGGCCTCGTTTCCACGTCACGCATCCATCCATCCTCACAAATGCCACCCTCCTTCACACTTCTGCTTGGCCCTACCAGCATTTCAGGAGGTCCCCCCTGGCAGGGCTAGTGACTCCCCCACCCCCATGACACAGGAAATGGTGGCTGAAAATATACAGATGGCTTTAGGAATACAAGCAGTCCCCAAGTTATAAACAGTCAACTTACCTGTAACTCACACTTACGAATGGAGTCTATTGAAGGTAATAGGTCAATGTATCTGTTGCAACTTATATACAAATTCAACTTAAGAACAAACGTACGGAACCTCTCTCCTTTATAACCCAGGGATGGCCTGTATCATTAAGTAACCCTGGGGGGAGGGGGACATATTAATCCTGTTGGGTTTAGAGACTATTAGCCATGAACATCCTTGCGAAGTTCTCCCCTAAGCCTTCCCAGTATTCCAGTGGCATAATAAATATTGAACACTGAGACCGTATCTTCAAAGAGAATGAGACACCTTGTTTGTCATGTCACTTTTTGACCAATTGTTAAAATCATTACCATTATGAAGAAAATATTAGAATGACTTTTCCCTCCTATGGCCCATCAATTTGATGGCATTTTAATGGTCCTTAAAATGTTTTTAAAGAACCCTTAATGACATTGGAAGAATGTTTTCCATATAATGCTATGTGAAAGCAGAAAGCTAAAAAACATTACACACCCACATGCCCCAATTTTCATTATCTACTCACAGAAGAAAATAAGCCAACTCTTAGGAGTCATTATTTCGAGGTGGTGTGGCTTTTAGGCCCACCCAGTCATCAAGGGTTGGAGTTTATTTAGATTTTGCCAGTTATTACTGGGTAGGTAACCTTAAGCAAGTTATCCTTGCAAAGCCTCAATCTCCTCTTTAATATAGGGATGTACAGAAACCTACCACATAGTGCAAGTGCTATGACAGTGTGTGTCAATAATTATGTCTTCGAGGCTTTTGAATTTTCTATAATGACAACATACTCATTTCAAACCCTGACAACATTCCTTACTCACAAGTATAGCGTTTGTGTACTTGTTTTCTTTCTCAATAATTTAAAATAGGTGTGCTTCCTTGGGTCAAACTGAAACCTTTTTACATTTTGAAGTTACATCCTCTGCCCTTTGTTAAAAGCTCTGCAATTCTTTCTCTTGAGGCACTGACAATCATCCGTCCATGTATAGATACCTCATTCATGCTGGCAATAAGCACCAGGCAGAGAACAATGATGTAAAATTTTATTTTCCCATAAACAGCAACTTTTCCCAGCAGTAACATGTTTGTGGTGTCTCAACTACGGAACAACCCGATACCCAATAGATTCTGTACTGTAAGCACTTTTTAAAAATAGTGCTTGGGTGGGAGCCAAATAGATGGGTCTGGTTCCTTGTTAGCTTCCTGCTATAAGCATATCACACAGACTCCACACGTCTCTCTTCCAGCGCAGAAGATCAGCTTAATAAGATCCACAATAACCTGCCCAACAAGTAGCCGCAAGCCTGGCCCCAGATGAAGTGAAGATGAGACTGTTTATCAGCATAAATTTCACGGTAGAGGCTGGGTTTGTGTTTGAGTGCTACAGTTACTCTTCAGCCTGTTTTAAATGACCATGTAACCCAATCACCCCCAAAGCGGGTGGATTTATAGCAATACATACGGAACAGCCTGCCTCACCCCACTCAGGGGATATCAAATCTACTGTATACCTACAGGACCTTTCCAAGTCAGGCAGGTGCTAGAAGAAAAACAAACATGCATGGTATTTTTTTTTTTATATACTGAAGAGAAAAAAACAGTAGCTGACTGTTCCCTTAGTGAAATGATTAAAGAGCAAAAGACAATAAAACTAGGATGATAAATAAAAGCTTCCTGATAACAACCCCAGTCCAGAGGATGAGGGTTCTGTCTGAATGGGCAGGGAGGGGTGTGGAGACCCTCATTGTGGTGGGTGAGGGGGAATGACGTAAGCCTGCTGACATCGTTATCCTCACTGTAACCATCCATCAGAGACCACTAAGAGCAACCCAGTAATTGGCAGCAGGCTCGGCCGTAAATGCCCTGCATCTAAGCAGAGACTGTGTGAAAGTGCAGAAGTCCTGATGTGCATGCCCACAAAACCAGCCAGGACAAGATCCCGAAGGCTGGTGGAACTGTTCACAAGAAAGAACGGTATTTGTCAATACATTGATCAAATAGTCAAGTATTTTAAATACTGTAATTACTCTGCCGCAATTACCACTTTATCAGCAAAATCCTACTTCTGGCTAAGAAAAGATGTTTGTATTTTTCCTAGGTTAAAAAAAAATGGATCACAAAAAAGGATGCACAAAAATCCTAAACTGAAGAAAGCAGAGTAATTGACTCCATCATCTAAACACACTGCCAGCTGCAGCCATGCCTTGTTACCAGAGCCACTCCGCACACGGTGGATAGATGCTGAGCTGGGCTATAGTATTTTTCCCAGTGTGTCAGAAAGCACCGAGGCACTCTCTGTTCTAACCTGGGAACACGCTGAACAGGATCAAAACTGGCTAAGAATCCGATTGAGGGTCAAACCAACCTGGGAGATAAACATTCATACCCAGGTTTACAGGGCATTCACTCAGCACCACACGGAGTGGTGTTCCTCCCTCCTCAGGGACACTCTGGGAACCAAGTCCCTTATGCAAGCTGGGCTCTACCCACATATCTCTGGAGAGTCAGAGACTTCCTCCTGGGGTTCCAAGGCGGCTGGGCCTCCCTCTGAAAGCCCAGGGTGTCTGAGCAGGGAGCCTTGCTACTCTGGTGTAAGTACTAATAGAAAGACTAGCGGGGACACCACAGTATCACAAAGAACAATGCGGTCTGCTGAAAGAATCTGGCCTCACTCCAGGAGATCCATAGTTCAGTTCTGTACAAACACAGGGAATAGTCCTGGGCATGTTACTTGGTTCTCTCTGGATTTTTTCTCCTATTAACATGAGGGTCCAAATGATTAGGTTACATTGTTTAAATTTGTTAAGTAAAGTTCAAATTGTAGTTGAGCCTTTCATCCAGGGGTGTGTGTTTTATATCCTTACATTGTGCCCATTAGGTAGGAGTTTACCATCCACCTCCCTCTTCCCCTTTCCCTCCGCTTGAATTTAATTGTGTTTTTCTCTTGGGTTGGCATGTAGTTGTTTATATATTGGTGTCATATTAATATTGTGTACATTAGATACTTGCTTTTCTATTCTTATAATACTTTACTAGCAAGAATGTGTTTCAACTCCTTCCAGGTTAATACAAAAGATGTGAAGTCTCCATCTTTTTATGGCTGCATAGTATTCCGTGGTATATATATACTACAGTTTATCAATCCATTCATGAGTTGATGGGCACTTGGGTTGATTCCGTGTCTTGGCAACTGTAAACTGAGCTGCAATGAACCTTCGAAGAATTATTCTTTTTCTTCTGGGTAGATACCTAATAATGAGATTGTGGTATCAGATGGAAAGCTTCCTTTTAGCTCTTTGAGAATTATCCATACTTCTTTCCATATAGGCTGTATTACTTTGCAATCCCACCACCAGTGTAAAAGTATTCTCTTCTTTCTACAGCCATGCCAGCATCTTCAGCTTTGAGACTTTATGATATGGGCTATTCTCATTGGGGTTAGGTGATATCTCAGGGTATTTTTGATTTGCATTTCTGAAATTCATATACTAGATAATTTCAGAACCCCAGCATGACTCAATTCAAACAAAACATCTCCTAGACACATTATAATTAACTTGGCCAAAATCAAAATGAAAGAAAAAATTCTGTAAGCAGCCAGGGGTAAGCAAATTCTTACCTATAAGGGGAAAAATATCAGGGTGACTGTGGACTTTTCAGCTGAAACTTTTCAAGCCAGAAGACGGTCGTCATATGCCTTTAACCTTCCTGAACAAAACAATTTTCATCCCAGGATTCTATATCCTACTGAACTAAGTTTCATATTCAACAGAGAAATCATATCTTTCACAGACATGCAAACATTGAAGAAATTCACCACAACGAGATCAGCTTTCCAGGAAGTACTCAGACTTATTCTTCACACTAACCATCATAATCGACCTCCAGCAAAGTAAAGATACCCAAATACTAAAGGACGAAGCCTAGTTCCCACAATGGCACAAGAAATAAAACTAAGCAATGGGCCTCCACAAAATTAGACAAACAGAACCCCACCATATTTATCAATTTTCTCAATAAATGTGATAGTGTTGGATTCCCCACTGAAGAGGCATAGGCTGGATGATTGGATTTTTAAAAAAGCACAAGTCAACTATATACAGTCTTCAGTAAACACACCTAATCTCTAAGGACAAAACAAGACTCAGGGTGAAGGGTTGGAAAATAATATTTTAGAAAAAAAATGGAAATCAGAAGAAAGCAGAGGTCTTATTAGCAGATACAATTGGATTTAAACCAACAAAAATCAAGAAAAACAAAGATGGATACTATATACTAGTCAAGGGAACAATACAACAAGAAGATATTTCAATCATAAATATGTACCCAACTTAAATGCTCCGAGATAGATAAAATAAACCCTAACCAATCTGATTGCAACACCATAATTACTGGGGACTTCAACACCCCTGATGGAACTGGATAGATCCTCCAAACAGAAATGAAACAAAGACGCAATGGACTTAAACACAACCTTAGAACAAATGGGCTTAACAGACATATACAGAACATTCCAACCCAATACAATTGAGTATATGTTCTTGTCAGCGCATGGATAATCCTCCAAAATTAATCATATCTTAGGCACAGATCAAATCTCAACAAATTTAAAAGAACAGAAATTAGACCTTGTATCTTTTCAGACCAACACAGAATAAAAATAGAACTTAACTCCAACAAAAATCTTCATCTCCACATAAAGTCGTGCTGAACAACAGGTGGGTCAAGGAAGAGGTAAAGAAGGAATTCATTAGGTTTCTTGAACAGAGCAACAGGGAAGCCACAAGCTGTCAAAACCTAAGGGATACTGCAAAGGCATTTAATTTCTATCCATGAGACACACCAGGGATGTTCTGACCTTCCCAGCCTCCTTCAAAAGAGTGAGAGGAATCAATTGAGTAGGTGATATGAAAGCAAACACTTTATAGAAACATGAAGAATGGCGCAGTGAGAAGAGCTTGAAAGGAGACAAGCCCTCTTCTTCTGCCCTGGCTTAGACACTTGTGTTCCCTATACATCTGTACTGTCCTATCAGTAGGTTGGGGATTTCTCTACCAATATTCCAGCAGCCTCTACTTTGAAATGTGTGGCTGGCAGTGAGAGCCTTCTTTTCCTTCCTTAGTGACTAGACTCCAACTTTCTTTTGCCTAAATGGTGTGGTCAGCCCCAAGTGGTAGATCAGGATTGAGCTAAGCCTTTCCCAACAATCTTATTCCCTACTTTTTCAACCTTCCTTGCAGCTTTGGAGAAACTTCTGCTTTACTGATAAAAAGGATCAGACCTGTTTAGTTGGCACTGCCTCTCTGCTTTTAGTCTTCGTGTTAGCCGTGGGACTTCAAACAAGTGACTTTATCACTCAAGCCTCAGTGTTCTTAATCTTAGAATACAGACTATATTAGTACCTATTGTACTTACCATAAAATTTAATACAAAAATGCAGATAAAGCCATCAGTATAATTCCTGGCATAAAGCAATGCTCTGTAGTTGGTATTTTAGCCCTCAACATTGGGGGTCAGACACCTCATGCCTGGGGCCATGGGTACAAGTATGATGGTGTTCAGGATCTAGCTGGGAAAGCCCGCAAGTCACTCAGTTACTCCTGGAGGCAGGGCAAGGCTATTCAGGGTGTGGGAGGGAATGCCAAGACCCACACCTTGTAAATGCTACAGATGTCTCAGCTCTCCTTATTTTAAAGTTAACAAACATTTAATTTATAACTTCTGTGCCTTATCCTACAGAAGAAATAGAATGAAAATAAAATGACCAAAGGCAGCCAGACAAGAGGAAAAGATCCAACTGATAGAACTTCAGATTGGGCATGGCTGCTACATCCACTCGGACTCCCCCCGCTGCCCGCCTTCTATGGTTCCTGACACCACATGGATTCCTTTGGGGAGGGTGCAGCAGTTACGGTGCTTTGGCTACAAATCCAACAAACCCCCCCAACTCCCTAATCGGCCTATAACAGGCAGTCTGGTTCCAGGTTTAGGTAATTCAGGGTTCCTATACCATCACCTAAATTCCTCAGAACCCAGCTCTTGCTATTTCCCTACAGATCCACCCTCTTTGTGTCAGCTTTATCCCCTGGGTGGCTCCCCTCACAGCTACAAACAGCTGTAGCTACTCCAAGCATAATTTGAATAGGATAATTTTGAGTGGAAGAAAGAACTTCACAAGCCTGAGATAGCATTCCTTCTCATATTTTGATGCAGACCAAGCACATGCCCAGCCTCCTGGGAAGCACAGGGCTGGTAATAAAGGCAGATCCCAGTCAGGTTCCACTGCGGGTAGGGAGTGTTGGATGTTGGGTAGGCGAGCAGTGGTTTCTCCACTAGAAAATGATGCAGGGTGCAGAGAATTTATAATTGCCAACGATGACGCCCCCCCGACCCCCCCCATACTAAAGTAAGAAAACCCTTGCACATCTTCTGGTTAAAAACAAAGCAAACCATCATCGGTAGGTACTGGGAGCGTGTCCTTCACCTCACCCTTAACTGACTCAAATTTCTTGAGTCTATAAGTAAAAATGGAAGAGGACTAGATGGATAGAGCAGCATGAGATTCCAGTTCCCTTATTTCAGACACGAGAATTTATTTTAAAGAACATTTAAAGGCTGCCAAGTTTTCCAGATCTTGCCTGCCCAGGCCAATTGGTTTGTACTTCCCAAAGACCAATTAGGTCACTTTATAGTCTTAACAACAGGAAATAACACTATTTAAATCTAGATTCTTATCTGCCCCTTTGTTCCCTGTAGCCTTGTTTTGCTATCTAAAATCACACTTTGAAACTCAGGCCTAGAAGGGGGAAAAAATCCTTAATCATGCTGCAAACTGCTGAAACACTACAAGGCTATTTACCGTAAGTGGTATTTCACTTTCCATTTGCTGTACATTCTGCAAAGTACCGGCTTACTTGATACCTTATGTAATCTTCATAAGAACCCAGCCAGCAAAGAGTGCCCTGTTTGCAGGGATATTCCAGGGCAAGAATATCCTGTAGCCATAGGGACGGTAGAAGTATAATAAAAGTAGGTATTTTCCATTTAAAAGAGTAATGTATATTAACATGAAATATAATGGGTTTGCCATTGTTATTTTTAAAGAATTAGTTTAAATTTTTTTGTTTTATTCCTAATATTGTGAACGGATGTGATCCAAATTCTAAATAGAAGTTCTTTGGGATATTCGGTAATTCTTAAAAATGTGCAAGGTCCTGAGACAAAAGAGAGCCCTGTAGGGTAGAAGCTTCTCTCCTGTCCCTGTGCAGAGGAGGAGGGTCAAACTGAGGGGCTTCTGTTGGACAGACCCAGTGTGGACACATGCCTAGTCCTGGCAAGGGAGGCGGGGGCCACCTCTGTGACCTGCAGTGGATCTGAGGAAAGAGAGGAACCTCATTGCATTTGAGATTCCTTCTCCATTTATAGACACCAACAGGAGAAATGACTAGCTCAGTGTACCAGTGGTCACACATGTGAGGACCAGAACCTGCACCCAGGACTGACTGCATCATGCTGACCTCTTTGCTTTTCCCTTAGCAAGTAGCCAGCTCTCTGGGGAGAGGAAGGTTTGTGCCCTGTTCCCCTGTTTCTGGCATGCAGGATGTTGTTTGTTTGGCTACCTACCCCCACCAGTCAACTGCCCCTTCCATCAGAGCCCAGACCCCCACACTGTCTCCCTGCTCCCCATCACACCCCTCACCCCTCCCACGGAGGCGTCAACATTCCAAACTCAGAGCTTCTACGCAGTTACCTCAAATGGAGACTGACAAAGGCATTTTCTATATGGGATGCTTGGGCACACACACCTTACACCAATTGTTTCCTTTCTTAATCTAATATCCTCTTGACTTTAAACTACATCTCTATTTTTACTACCTCTGAAGCACATAAATGCTTCCCTCCCTGTTGTCAGCAAAGCTCACTGTAATTGGCTTTGTGTCCCACACCCACATTATTTCCCAGTTGAAGGTACAATCCTGCCTTCCCCGTGGCTCAGTCCTGGAGGTTCTCTGTGTTCCACCCCTCCCCCCACCCCTTCCCAGTCATGGGATTCTCCTCGCCCCACAGCCCCTGCACAGCTGCACACAGTGTCCTGGTTTCTGCCCTACCAACAGCCTCTGAAATCAACATACAAAACCTCTTTTGTTTTTGAAGGATTTTCTCCCAATTGCTAAAAACAGAAAATCAAAATAGCATTTATAAAATAAAGCACACTGTGGGGAAGATACAGTTTCAGGGGAAAAAAAATTCACTTAAGCACAACAGTTCTCTCTGGACTTCACTGAACTGAAAATGCGCATAGGTCCACTCCCGCTCAAAATGCGAACTAGTTGTGAATCTCTCTAAGAGCAGAATGAGAACGTTTTAAAACAATAACTGAGAAAATGACATGAAGGCTGTGTTGATCAGTTTGATGGAAGTATTTCAGATTACATGTGAAAACTCCACACTGTACCCCAGAAGTGCATTAATGTACATAGTTACCATTTAATAAAATAAAAAAAAAATTAGATTGTGGTGATGGTTGCATACATCTGTGGATGCACTAAAAACATTAGATTGTACACTTTAAATAGGTACATTTTGTGGTGAATTATATTGCGATAAAGCTGTTATTTTTTTTTAAAATCCAAATTCTTTGGACTTCTGTTTTTTTCTGGCTGCGTGCTGAGCAGAGGCACTGAAGATATATAAAGATACAACCCAGAGATGAGAAATAATGGTTCTTATGATTATAAACAGATCATGATAAGTGTGACCACGGTGAAACACACCGGCCACCTGCACTTGTGTTAATCTAACATTTTGTAGGTGGAGAGAGTCGGGATCCAGGCTGGTTAACTTCTCTCAGCCCAGGTCACTGCACAGGCAGAGGAGAGAGGCCATAGGAGAACAGACCACCCAGATCCTAATGAAAAGTCAGAGCAGCCCTTGTCCCAGATATATATGCCTGGGTGGGCCCCACGTCAGCAGTATAGGGTAGGCAAGGCTTTCATGAATCAGGGAGGACCATTTGCATTAACAGTAGGTGCAGCAGCTCCAAGAAAGCTCACAAACATGCTGCTGCCCCTCTCCCCAGCTGCTGTGACCCAGGTCCTGCTCAGGGATCACTCTCCAGGGTCTTAAATGGTTCCTCCAAACTTAGCCAGTCTCACTGCTGCAGGCCCAGCTTGCAAAGGTTAAGGACCACCCTCCTGTCTCAGGGGCCACCTCCTGGTGCAGAGAGGAGGGCAAATCGTAAATTGGCTAAGGTTAAGTTCTGCTACCACCAGCCCCATGGGAATGGGGACTTGAAAGAGCTTGCATTATGGAAAAATAAGGGACATTCCATTTCCTGCACATTTGTGTTTGCAGACTGAGGTTTATCCCTGCTACATATAAAGGGAATGTTCTTATGGTCAGAAACAGACCGTAATGAGTATGGCAATGAGGATGAGCACCAGCTAGGTTCACAGTAAATGCTACATGTTAGGAATTCCTAGATTCTAGCTCTGGTCTCTAAAAATAAAAACCTTCATCAGTGTTACAGAAATGAAAACTAACATTTGCCAAGTTTTGTGGCACGTGGTTGAGAAAACTGTAATGGTAATATCTCTAGGCTACCACCAACTGACACGCAGAGGCCAGAGGAGCTTACCTGGGGGAAGAGGACCAGACCACGAGTCACTGGATAGAATGGGAATGTGGCAATTTTAGAACGTGTACGTGCATGTTTTAATAAGACTCTTCCCATTCAGAGGTAGAGTCTAATTCTCTTCCCCTTAAACATAGGGTAGCCTGAATGATTTGCTTCTAAGTGGTAGAAGGCAGTGGAAAAGATGCTATGTGATTTCCAAGGCCAAGTCATAAAGGAAGGTACATGGGGACACTTGCCCTTAGAATCCAGATACCATGCAGCCTAGAAACCCAGGCGGCCCAAGGAAGCCAGGTGCAGGTGCTATGGCCAACAGCTCCTGCTGAGTTTCCAGCTGGGTGGCAGCACCCATCTTTAGGCATGAGTGGAAAAGCCTTGCAATGACCTCAGTTTCCGCTAGAAACTGAGGACCAGACAGACCCTGAGCAGGGACCACCCAGCAGCTCCCAGTCAACCCCCAGGACTCGAAGAGATAGCAATAAAAATGTTTGTTCATATTTTATGTCACAAAGTTTGAGTTATTACAGAGCAATATGTAAGCAGAATGCAGAATACGCTGAGTACTTTTCTGCTTCTCACTGAGGGAGTGTAACAAGGTGATGGGACACCAGCTTGGCTGCAGGAAGTGCCCTGTGCTCTGTTCCTGCCTCAGCCAAAACTGTGTGCTTGGGACACGTAACTGCCTCTATGAGCCTCATTTTCCTTAAGTGCAATACAAGGATTCACTGTCTCAGACAGCTTGGACATTCACATGCCTCATAGTAACGGCAGAATTAGCTCACTTTTAGGGCTATTGAATTTTATTTTGTTTTTTTTCAGAGTCAGAGTCTCGTTATGTTGTCCAGGCTGGCCTCAACCTCCTGGGCTCAAGTGTGCCTACTGCCTCAGCCTTCGGGGTAGCTGGGAGTGCAGGTGCATGCCTCCATGATGGCTCTTATATGTACATGTATTTAAGAGTCATGGTCTCACTAGTTGCCCAGCCTGGTTATAGAATTTTCAATCACTTACTAAAGTTTCTTCCATGTGAAATTAACAGGCATTGTTTCATCACTGAGTTCCTTTTTAAAATTTAAAATATACTTTAAATACATTTAAATTTGAGACGTGCTTCATTCAACTAAGTAATGCAGGCTTCCTTACTGTAGGACAACTCATGGTCTTTAACATGTCCAGGAGCTCTGTGGCTCTCTAAGAAAGGGGAACGGCAAAAAGTGCTTCTCAGACTTTCGCTATGGGACCCTTTTTCTTTGCTAAGCTTTTCATGGAACTACGGTTCTGTTTAATATAATCTGACATTGCTTTCAATTATTCATAGTAAAATAATCAGAACCAATATTTGCCTCCCAGAACTGGCTATAAATTATGAAAACGCTGTGGTGTTAGGCACGAGTGGGTGTTTGTATCCCCAATGCATGACTGTTTACTTTAGAGGCATGCCTCATTGTTTTCTTCTGAGAATTCCCAAAAGGAATAACTTTCCAAGGTCTCAGTCTTCAGGGAAGTCTGACAGATGCTGGGAGAGAACTGAGGTGGGCTCCTAGCCTCCATTATTACCCCTGCAATATACCAGCATGGTGCTGAGTCACCTGGAGACAAAGATGAAACAGACAATGGCTGTCTTCACAGTCCAACAATAGATACAGACCAATAAACAGATACTATCTTGGCTTGAGCTGTCATAACAAAATACCATAACTTGGATATCTTGAACAATAGAGATTTATTCCTTGAGCTGTCATAACAAAATGCCATAACTTGGATATCTTGAAAAATAGAGATTTATTCCTTGAACTTCTGCCTTGGCTTACAAGTGTGAGCCACATGCCTGGACAAGAAATTTATTCCTTACTGTTTTGGAGGTTGGAAGTCCAAGGTCAAGGTGCCATCATGGTTGGGTTCTGTTGAGGGCTCTCTTCCTGGTTTGCTGACAGCCACCTTCTCACTGTGTTTTCATATGGCAGAGAGAATGTTCTGCTGTCTATTCTTATATGGGCACTGATCCCACCATGGGGGCCCCATCCTCATGACCTCATTTAAATCTAATTAACTCCCAAAGGCCCCATCTCCAAATACCATCACATTGGGAGTAAGGGTTCCAACTTATGAATTTTGCAGGGGACACTACTCAGTCCACAGCAAAATAAGCTCATGCTACAGGGGAAGGTGAGGATGGCATAGGAAGTGGCCAGTTCCACCTGGCAGAATCAAGGGCATCTTAGAAGAGATGATGCTTGAACTGAATTTTGAAGGATAAGGAGGCATTCTCAAGGCAACTGTATTAGTTTTTCATTGCTGTTTAACCAATTACCACAAATGGCGCCTCAAAGCAATACACATTAATTATCTCTTAGCTTCCATAGGTCAGGAGTCTGGGCAAGGTTTAGGTGTGTTCTCTGCTCAGGCTCTGGTAGAAATAAAGGTGTTAGGCGGCTTTGATTCTCATCTGGAGCTTGGGGTCCTCTTCCCAGCTCATCAGATTGTTGGTGGAATTCAGGTGCTTGTCACTGCAAGACTGAAGTCCCTGCTTCCTTGCTGGCTGTTGGCCAACTTCCTGCCACATGGCCTCTCCTCCTCTTTTCACAACATATGAGCTTAAATCTTCAGAGCTAGCAGGAGGACACCTTTCTGGTGCTTCACTGACTTTTAAAAGCTCATCCAATTAGGACAGGCCCACCCAGGGTACTATCCTTTTTGATTAACTTGAAATTAACTAAATAGTAACCCAATCATAATGACATCCTATCATGTTCACAGGTTTGGCCCACACTTAAGAGGAGGAGAGGGCAGCTCTGAGCCTGTATCTCAGCGGCTAGGGTGCCAGTCACATACATCAGTGTTGGCCAAGTTTGAATCCAGCCCGGGCCTGCCAACCAACAATGACAACTACAACCAAAAAATAGCTGGCTGTGTGGCAGGCACCTGTAGTCCCAGCTACTTGGGAGGCTGAGTCAAGAGAATTGCTTAAGCCCAAGAATTGGAGGCTGCTGTGAGCTGTGATGCCATGGCACTTTACCCAGGGTGACAGCGTGAGACTCTGTCTCAAAAAAAAAGAGGAGGTGAGGGCAAGTAATTGGAAGTCATCTTTGAATTATGCCAACCTCAGCAGCTAAGATAGGGGAGAACATTCCAGAAGCAGAATGAACACAGGAATGGTGGGTGAAACAACCTCAACTAGTTCCACGTGGATGGAACATAGGGCAAGGGAGGGAATGGCGACACACAGGGCCAGAGACACAGACAGAAGGTGTATATTACAGAAAACCCACCATGCCACACTGGGGTCTTAGAGTTTACTCTCAGGTGAGAGAGGGTCATTGAAGAATCTTAACAAGGGGCTATCAGGATGACAAGTATGCTTTAGACAGAACATTCTGGCAATTTTAGTAATGAGGAATTGGAGGGGAATAAACCTGGAGGCTGAGAGGCCATCGTACTTACCTAGGTTAAAGATGTTACAGATGGAATCTCAATGCTTGTTAATTCCTGCCCTGGCAGCCCTGTGCCCTGCAGTTGCTAAGACCTCCTGTGCAGATGTGGTACAGGCCTGTCCTTATATCAGGTGAGTTCAGGCGCATTCAGGGTGGTATGGCCGTAGACAAGCCTGTCCTTATATCAAAATGCTCTGCTCTACTAATGAGTGGGGTCTGCAATTTATCAATTTATCTGGTTGCCATGAGCCTAGTAGCTGAAGAATGTGAGGTGAGCCCAGAGAGTTTAAGACTTACTGTGGTCACATCTCCTTTCACCCCATCTCATGACTGTGTGTACCTCTGTGCTGAATTCCTGATATGTCTTCTAGGTACCCAAAAGAAAGCTTTCCTCAGCTGTCCACTGTGTGACCCACTGCATGAAGTAGGCCAGCCCACTCTGGCACGATGGCCAGATTACCCTTTTCCACCTTGGCTTCTGGAGATTTTCTCCTCCTCACGGAAGGAGCTCTGGAACTATGAATTCTGCTGTCTACCCAACTCCAAATTTGCAGCACTGTGCAAAGGAGAGTGGCTAATGCACGTTCTCCTTCCCTTCCCTAGGTCCATGCAAACAGTGCCAGTGAGCCTGTCAATCTTCCCCACTGGTCATGGGTGCAACCTCAGGATCCTCTTTTATGCTGGACCCCAGACAGTCACTCTCACGGAGTAGGGTTGGTCATCAAGTTGAAAGCCACCTCCCATTCATGGCTGGATATCCCTCCTCCTTGAAGGCCAACATTGACCAGGACGATGACCACTTTACCACGACCCTCTAATTTGTATTGCTGGCATGCCTGGGGCCTCCTCTGACGTCAGGCTCACGTGTTCTTGGCTTCTCTCCTTGCTCTTCTACTTAGATTTTGGGGGGCCAAGCCCACCTCAGCTGCAACAATTCTAAGAAATGACTTGACTTATACAGACAGTTCATGTTTCTGGGAATTTTGAAATTCTTAGAGCCTCAATCAAGCCTTTTCTCAGCCAATATGAAGGGAAGACCTGCTTTCCTCTTAGCATGGGGAGCAGTACGCTGCAGGAGAAAACAACCTGGGTGACATCGGCTTGGTTTCCCCGGAGTTTACGGCCTAGCTGGAGAGCTATGACATGGTGCTGTGAAATGAACCTAAAATTTCAGCCATTACAAGCACAATGCTAAATGAGCAGAGAGGATGACAAATGCCGGAGAAATTCAAAGCACACAGGAGCAGATATTTTTGGAGACAGCAAATAGGGCTCCAGTCCCAATTCATCGCCCAGTCCCTGGCACTGGTTCCACAAGTGCCAGATGATGGGGAGGCAAAGCCAGGTGCTGCAGAATGAGCAGGCAGGAGGAGGTGGCACCCTGCTGGCCCAGCCGGGCCCACAGAGCTTGGTGATTACTCCTGGTACTGGTGGAGGCCACAGGAGGCAGGCAGGAATAGGCGGGCAGTAGGAGCCCTCATCACCAGGAACACTTACGTGGGTCCCTTGCCATTATGTGAACTAAACTCATCTACGCCCACAGGGTCCCTGCCACAGGGAGGTGGCAGGCAGAAGAGCAATTTCCAGGTGGAGGAGGCTGGTGCACGCTCTGTGAAGTTTCTCTTGGTGACTTTACAGCAGCTGACACAGTCAGGCTAGAAAAATGGAGAAAGGCAAGACAGAGGCTGAGGTGTCAAGAACAGAGAGCCCCAGCTTCCCAAACTCTGGGCCCCAGCTGTAGGCTATTCTGGGGTTCCAGGGGCCGTGCAGAGGCGCATCATTCTCTCACCACTTCCCGGTAACTGGAAGTGAGTGGGGCCTCACAATGGGAGTAGGCCTGGCTTTTCATGGACTCAGGGAGTCCTGAGGATTTACCACTGACCAGTCTGGGCAAGACCATTTTGGATTGAAAGGGAAAAATGCCAAGAGCCTGGGGTGAATCTCATTATGTATAATTCTCCTCAAGGTCCCTGTGTGTTGTTGTTGACTGGGCACATCTGAGCAGGTGGAGAGATGGGCTGAGCAAGAGCCAGAGGTAACTGGAAGAGCAGCTTAGAGGCAGAAAGAGGCAATGAACCTCTTTACTTTGGCCACGTTGCTCCTTTCCCTCAAGAGGGCTCCAGGGTGCAGACTTGGAAAAGACATAGGGAAAGTACCGAGCATCCTTAGACAGGTGACTATGCCCACCTACCACAGCAAACATGTTGGAAGGCTTTTATTCTATAACTTCTTCCCAATCATCTCCACAGGCTTCAGGTCAGACACTGAGGGAGAGGCCCATGTTTGGAGTGCCATCTAAATAAACATTGCTCAAATCCGCCCCTTCTTCCTCGTCTCTATTGCCCCACCCTAATCGAAGCCATGCCCATCTCTTGCCCACACAGCTAAAATTGCCTGCTCCCTCAGCTCCCTGATTCTAATCTTGCCCCATCAATAAATAACATGGATTTCACATTTCCCTTCTGGGAAATTGTTCAAAGGCAATCTGTTAGAAATGCAAAGCTGTTTGTGTCACTCTTCTGTTTAAATACAAACTCCTGACTGTAGCTTTTAAACCTCTGAATGGCCTGCCCCTGCATGCACTTCTAGGTACTTCTGGGACCTCCTTCCTCACTCTAGCCATAATGGTCTCCATTAGCTTCCTCAAGGGCACTGAGCTGCTTTTTGCTTTTGGGATTTTGTATATACTGATCCCACTGCCTAGAACGCTCTTTCCTCTGATCTTGGCCTTCAGGTCTTGGCTTAGATAAACAAGGATCTTCCCTGAAGGACTGCCCGTCTACTCACTGAGCTAAGGCACCATCAACTGTATATACTACTCAGAAAGTAAAAATGCCATTCACTATCATCTCAGGCCCTGTATAGATTGCATCTTAATTTCAGAAATGAAATGTTCAAGAAAATGCATGCCTAAAATCAATGAAGTGGCAAATAGGATCTCCCAATTATTTGGTATTGTGGCACCTTGTTTGCAACCATCAAGCCCTTCTTTCTCCTAATTGTTACTAATACATGTATTATGCATGTAAGATCTGGCTGTTAATTGAAAGGCCCATGATATCAGGAGACTATCTGTCTTCTTTATGACTCTACAACTAGCAGCCATTGCAGTCCCTGGTTCAAAGCAGATGCCTCATAAATGGCTATTGACTTCATGAGTGAGTGGAAAGAGCAGTGACCTGGAAAATGAGACATCTGGACTTGACTCTAGCTCTGTCCTTAACCTTGTGGGTTAATCCCTCTGCTTCCCTGGGCTCTACATCCTCATCTACAACATGAGAAGGTGGAATCTGGATATGTCCCAAGGCTCTTCCGGCTCAAACACACCAAGATCTAAGTGAATAATCTTTTCCAGTGATTCAGTTCCCACAGGGAAAGTGCCTTGTTCCCATAAATATGAGAAGATTTGCACACTTGCTGCCTTTCAGCCCAATTACCACTTCAGTTGATTTCTTTAAATCCAGAGGAGGTTACCCCCATGCTGGCTGGAGCTGCCCGGAGCTGCTCCCACCTCCACCCCGCAGAAGCATCAATAATAAATGAGGACGGCTCAGCATTGCAGGCAGGTGTCTGCTCTGCTCTGTGAGGCTGAGAGGGCAGAGTATCTCTAGAAAGAAGCTCCTTAGCCTGTCAAGGTGAGATGGCACTCTATGGCATTTTGTTTTAAAAGCAGTTGATAATTAGTTACTTTCTGCTGATAAGAAAACTATGTGTGGGGACTCCAAGGTCAACAGGAGTCAGTGTATGAGCGCTAGAACAGTGTGGGCCAACTTTTTTCTATAAAGGGTGAGAAATAGCTCCAAGTTTTCAGAGCATACAGTCTTTTTAGCCATTACTCAACTCTGCCATTGTAGTATGAAATCACATGGAACTGAATGGGCATGGCTGTGTTCCAATAAAACTTCGTTGACAGAAACAAGTAGTGGAGGTGGATTTGGCTGAGGGCCATAGTGTGCTGACCCCTGTTCTAGGGTTCCACATTCAGGGCCCTCTAGGATTACACATCAACTTAGTAGGCCACCCTGCAGGTCACCCAAGAGCAAATGAACAACATGGCTTACCCAAGGTGACCCTTATTCAGTACAAAGTTCACTGGAGGGGACACTGCTGCCTCTTAATCATTCTTGTAATGTATCTACTATACTTACTGACAATCCCAGTAAACTGAATTCTTCCCAGTCAATGGGAAAATGTTTGCTCTTTAGGCACACAGGAAAGAAAGAAGACTAATGAAAATAAGCTACTCTCATCCTATTTTAATCATAATATTTAGAAAAGAAAGATTCATCAGTCACCCAGAGTTGTCATTCTTCTTGAAGTCAAGCATATAGAGACTCTGAGTGAGGCTGGAGGTCACTTTTTCCTTTGTCTCGTGGGTCCACTGGACAGCAGCAATGCTGTGTTCTGTGGGGAAAATCTCTGGGGTTCATTTCTAACTCCAGCTCTCTTGGCAGAGGCACGTTTTACTATAATCAGGCAAACTGTTGCTCTAATCAGAGCAGAGCAGCGAGGCTTGTGTTTGGGGAATTAACTTTAGTTTGCTGTGAGTTATTTGTTTCTGTCCACTTGACCACAAATGTGTGAAGGTTTGACTGTAAACCTGCTCTCAGAGTTTCTACAATCTAGTTAGAGGGATAAAACGTAAACATGGAAGAAGTTAAATAAAAATGCAAGACTTGGAAAACATTTCAGTGCAATAAGAAAAATACACACGCGTGCGTTGTCTCTCTCTCTCTTCCAGGTAGCAAACAGTAATAGACACTGTACAGTATTAAACCACTTTGGGAAAGAGAAACTTACTTTTCTTGAATACAGCAAAATCTGCCCCAATCCTTCCTTTCCCTAAAGCCCCTTCTATCACTACACAGATCAGTTTTCCTGTTTTCTTTTTTACTTACACCCAGAAGTCCAGGAGTGCCAAAGAAACAAAGGCCACTTCGCCACCCTCTAAGACAGAACCATCTATCCCTGTCAGATGTCTTTAAAGCCCATAAAAAGTTTGAAAATGAGGCCTTTCCTTTTTCTGGTAATGCAATTCTAGCTTTTTAGCCATGACAATTTATAGGGCAGGGTCTCCTCCCTTGCAGAAGGTGGCAGTGTAAGAATTTCTAATCCTCCTGGCTCCATTAAGGGGAAGGAGTAAATTCTCACCCTTATACTCCCTAATGTTCCGTTTGTTCATTCAGCTAAATAGATGCTAAGTGTTGACTCTGCAGAAGGCGCTGGGTGTTCCTGATGTAATTTTGTCTGAGATGAGCTTCTCCCATACAGAAGAGAAATAAATGCCTGTGAGAACAGGGTAATAGTGGGATGAATGTATACAGTGCTCTCGCGATAAAGCTACCAACCAGAGCTGTGAAGAGAACAAGTCAGGGCTTCTTTGATTTTCACCCTGCCTTTAACGTTTTCCGGCTCACCGTTAAAATGAAATAACTAGCCTCCCCAGAAGAGGCAGCAGAGGGGAAATGGCTGTGGAGCCTGCTGCTCTGGGTCACTTCCAGGGGGAATTGGGTATATTAGGTGGGTCCTGGTTCAGGCAGCAGTAGCTGCCAGGAATCTGCCCTGCTCCTCAGCCCCCTGGCCAGGGAATACTCCTGACAACTCTCCACTGCTCACCGAGAGTCTCACCTGCAAAAAACTGATGGGCAGATGGTGGCGCTGAAATGGGTTCAGGAGATCATCTGCTCCCTTCCCTCTGTGAGCTGTCGCACAGGTCAGGAGTTCCTGGGGCTGGCAGTGCTAGGACTTTGGTGGCTGCAAGGGCCAGAACACCAGGGCCAGAGCCGGAGGCTGGCACAGTAACTGCAGGAGAGACCGCTGCTCTGGCCCAGCCTGACCTCACCTTGCACCTGCACCCATCCTGGCTGTAGCCCCTGGGCTCATTTCTGCTCTTCCTCCCTGGTTTACGGTGTGAGGCATCATCGGCTCCCTTCCTCTGGCTCGCTGTCTGTTGAATTATCTTCCATCTCTCCAACGACCATCTTGATGATACCAAACTCTCTGGTTTCTTGTTTTTTGAATCTGGTAATTAGGGAACATGAAGGGCAAATCCCAGCCCCCTGCCAGTCCCATGTCCTGTTTCACCTATGCCCTAGCTCCATGTTATTAGCCATACATTTCTGAGACGAGGCACGGACTGAGCCTTCTAGCAACTTTATAAGAACAATAACCACATGCAGGAGCAACCAGGAAAAACAACTTTGATTCCCTAAAAGCCAGGACCCTCCAAGATAATGCCACTGACTTCATCTGTTATGTCTAAAGCTGGTGAAATTACTCATTAGAAGTCAGAATGATTATAATTTGGATGTCTTGTTTGTTAATAAACATGATATAATTTAAAAGGCATCAGATATTACAGTAAAATCCTTAAATTTGGCTGGAATCATAATTGCTATTATAGCTCATAGCTCATGTTTTTTTTTTTTAGAGACGAAGTCTCACTCTGTTGCCCTCAGTAGAGTGCTGTTGCGTCACAGCTCACAGAAACCTCCAGCTCTTGGGCTCTTGCCTCAGCCTCCTGAGTAGCTGGGACTATAGGTGCCCACCACAACGCCTGGCTATTTTTTTGTTGCAGTTTGGCCGGGGCTAGGTTTGAACCCACCACCCTCGGGTATATGGGGCCAGCGCCCCGCTCACTGAGCCACAGGCACCGCCCCCATGGCTCATGTTTTATTGTATATCCTGACAAGATACTTAAACGGGGTGGAACTATATTTCAAAAGTGACTTCTTTAGCCCAGAGATATAGAAATACACTGGCTTGATGGGAGAAACTCTGGTTTTTCCTTCTGTCTCCGCTTAATTTGCACTTGTTGTCATTTTAAAGGAGCAGCATCTGCTAAGATGATGTCAGAAACACGGTCCGCCTGTATCTAGTCTTTCCCAGATTTACACCACGGATCGAGGCTTCCTCAACGTCCAAATGAATTTTATCAAGGTGTTGGCTATTCCTGTCTTTGGTGTAAAACCCAGCACATATGTGTCAGCTCCCAGCTTCCTCTTTACCTTTTTTCTCTGGTTTGCTTTTGGATTTTATCAACTTGTGTCGCTGAGCTTGAATTAATTTTGGAATTTATTCTGGACCGTGGTCCCACTCAGTTTTTCAAAGAATAGCTTTATGTCAGAATGATAACATTCATTGAAATGAATTCAGATAGTACAAAGAAGTAGGGAGACAAAAGTTTAAAAATCATCTGAGCTTCTACCATCCAGAGAAAACCATTATTAACATTTTTTTGGGTATCTGCCTGTATATATACAACATACAAGTATGCTTTTACAGTTTTATGAAACTACAGACAGGTCTGTAGCCTCCTTTCCTTACTCACCCATACGTCGGGGTTGGGAGAGAGAGTTCTCCACGATCTCTGGTGCTTTTACACAGCTTTCTGGGTATGCTAAGAACACAAGCCCATTTCCCAGGGTTATGTTTGTAGTGACAACCTCAAGAGAGAATGCAGTGCCTTCCTCCTGGACAAAGGACAAGCTGTTCACTGCTTACAATAATATGGTCGGTTTCCAAACTCGTGGCATAACAAGGAACATGAGTGTCAGCTTCTCTGCACTGGTTGTCACAGAATGTGATCCAAACCCATTGTGCACAACATCCATCTGGGTCACTGGCATTGTCCCCGTGGTAACTGATGCAAACATACTGACACTCATGTTACTGCGGTGCCACGGTAAAAAAAAATTAAGAGTCCCTTGTCTTTGATCCAGGAGTCTCATGTCTCTGCCAATATCCATGAAGGGGTCTATCCTTGATACAACATGGGCATCATAACTCTTCACTCTGGTTTTTTAGTTACTGGTCACACTAGCAAGCTTGAGTTCTGAGCTGATCTCTTGTTTTTTTTTTTTTTTTGTAGAGACAGAGTCTTACTTTGTCACCCTTGGTAGAGTGCTGTGGCATCACAGCTCATAGCAACCTCCAACTCCTGGGTTTAGGTGATTCTCTTGCCTAAGTCTCCTGAGTAGCTGGAACTACAGGCGCCGGCCACAACGCCCGGATTTTTTTTT